>JBBPBX010006859.1:49991-67063 GCA_038048925.1 Garcialebias charrua
ATCTATATATATATCTATCTATATCTATCTATCTATATCTATCTATCTATCTATCTATCTATCTATCTATCTATCTATCTATCTATCTATCTATCTATCTATCTATCTATCTATCTATCTATCTATCTATCTATCTATCTATCTATCTATCTATCTATCTATCTATCTATCTATCTATCTATCTATCTATCTATCTATCTATCTATCTATCTATCTATCTATCTATCTATCTATCTATCTATCTATCTATCTATCTACCTACCTACCTACCTACCTACCTACCTACCTACCTACCTACCTACCTACCTACCTACCTACCTACCTACCTACCTACCTACCTACACATCTACCTACCTATCTATCTATCTATCTATCTATCTATCTATCTATCTATCTATCTATCTATCTATCTATCTATCTATCTATCTATCTATCTATCTATCTATCTATCTATCTATCTATCTATCTATCTATCTATCTATCTATCTATCTATCTATCTATCTATCTATCTATCTATCTATCTATCTATCTATCTATCTATCTATCTATCTATCTATCTATCTATCTATCTATCTATCTATCTATCTATCTATCTATCTATCTATCTATCTATCTATCTATCTATCTATCTATCTATCTATCTATCTATCTATCTATCTATCTATCTATCTATCTATCTATCTATCTATCTATCTATCTATCTATCTATCTATCTATCTATCTATCTATCTATCTATCTATCTATCTATCTATCTATCTATCTATCTATCTATCTATCTATCTATCTATCTATCTATCTATCTATCTATCTATCTATCTATCTATCTATCTATCTATCTATCTTATATCTATCTATCTATCTATCTATCTATCTTATATCTATCTATCTATATCTATCTATCTTATATCTATCTATCTAATATCTATCTATCTATCTTATATCTCATCTTGGTCCTGTCTCTGTCACCTCATAGCCCTTATGATTTTTGCATTGAGATTTCTGGAGCTCCACTTCCTTCAAGTCCTCTAAATAACCTATCTGGCTATTCTATGTGAAAAGAAAACAATAGAGAAGCGCATTGATTAGCCTCTCTCCTGGCATCTTTAGACCCTCCACATCACAATTTTAGCTGCAGGATTCTTCTTTATTGAGAAGAATGACAAAGAAGAAGACATGTTTCCCCATTTGTTAAAATGAGGATACAAGTTTATGATTTTAATCATCATCTTTTCACAACAACAAAAAAATCTGATCCCATTTGGTAAACAGAAGACATGCTGTTTTTATCAAACATAATTTTACTTTTTTCTTGCAAGCAAAAAATATTTTTGCAAAAAATTAAGCTAAATTTTACATTCACTTTTCTTCATCTTCAAGTCAATTCAGTATAACTTGTTTTTTTGCCATCAGGCACAGTCCCAAGTCAAACATCAATCAACTGTGAAGATGAAATATAAAGAAATAAAAAAAATGGTTTTAAAACATCAAAACCTTGATGCATCACTTTATGAATATGAAACTGACTAAATAGAAAACTACCCAATGAATAGCATCACTTTATTCAGGAGTGCAAAGATAAAACTGGAATTTTTGTTGTTTAGTGTTGCTTTTAAATACACATCAGACTAAGGACATGCAGGTGTGTTGGCCCTAATGAGCTCTTTGAGTTGAAAAGACATCAGTGCTAAAAGTGAACAGAGATTAGCCTTACGGTATACCTTTTATTGACCAAATTTTGTTTTTAAATGTCAAATAGCGATATGCAATTAGCTGCGTTAGTTTAAAAAAATGCAGATGCAGGCATGAACTCAAGCTTTCTGAATTTGAGCACCCTGCACAATGCAGCTGAATTAACCAGTTTCTTTCTTTCATGGGCACTTTTTCAATTTAGGATTGTGTATAATGCTGTTTATGCAACATACTTATACTGTATATCCTGATGCTGCTCTATAATCTAGATAAATTTAACCAGGTTGAGCCCGGTCCTCTGAACGGATTCTTCTTTGTTGAAACATTTCATCTATTATCCAAAGGACTTCTTCATATTGAAGACTGAAGTAAGTCTTTTGGATAATAGATGAAACATTTCAACAAATAAGAATCGTTTCAGAAGACTGAACTCAATCTTGTTAAAATTCTATATCTAGCTATTTTTGCATCTCCCCAATTTGCGACCTTCTATTTATCATTTATTCAGGCAAGAAAAATAAATCCCAGGCTACATTTCAGAATGGCACTTCAATCCTAACAGATCCAACAGAAATTGCAAATACTTAAAAAAAAAATTATTTTTATGTGGGACCACACCTTGCAAAGAATATTGATAATGTTTCTGATTCTCTTTCTAATTTCATAAATGAAAATTATCCCTCTTTAAATACATTTGATCCAATAAAACCTTTAGAAGTACTTGATATCATTAAGAATCTTAAAAACTCTTATGCTGGCCTCGATGAAATTACAGCCTATGTTATCAAAAAAGTTGCACCTATAATTGTTGCTCCGTTAACATTTATTTTTTCCCTGTCACTTGAATCTGGTATTATCCCACAAGATCTAAAACTTGCCAAGGTCATCCCTCTGTTTAAAGCTGATGACCCATCTGTATTTTCAAATTATCGCCCCATATCAGTTCTCCCGTGCTTTTCTAAGATACTTGAGAGATTGGTGTACTCTAGAATCTTGAGGCATCTTGATGCCAACAATATTTTGTATGAGCATCAGTATGGCTTTAGAAGGAATCATTCTACATATATGGCTCTCTTGCATCTTAGAGAAAAGATTTCAACTGCTTTTGAGAAAAATGAATATGCTCTAGGAATTTTCTTGGACTTATCAAAAGCTTTTGACACTGTGGATTATGAAATCTTGTTATCAAAAATGTCTTGTTATGATTTTAAAAATAAGGTTCTGAAATAGGTTGAAAATTATTTGCACAACAGAGAGCAAATTGTAATTTTTAATGGTAAATTGTCACAGCGGGATGTCCTAAAATGTGGAGTTGCACAAAGATCCATTTTGGGTCCATTGTTGTAAGCCCAATTAGGGTTTTTATGACCCTCCTGCACATTTTTTCTTTTTTTACTTTTCTTTTATGTGTGTTGTTTCTTTTTGTGCAAACAATAAATAAACAAACAAACAAACAAATAAATGCTGTAATGTTTGACCTAATTTGGATAAGAACAAATTGGAGTGATACGATGACTACAACATATATTTACTACAGCACCACTTTGAAATTTTCACCGAGTAGTCTATGAGCTATGGAACTTTGCAGCATTTTGTGGGTATTGATGTAGTATTTTTAAGTAGCTGGCTATTAGGCAGCTATTGTGTGCGTTGCAGAAAAGAGTCTGAATTTGACCAGTGGAAAGGAACGAAGCTGATGAAGCTGCAAGAGCACATTAGAGAGCATGGGTATTCTTAAATGTCTATTCTGAGAAGTGAAGCCATTTGAATAGCACTTGGGGTAATTATGGTTGGCAGCTCATCCTCCGCCAGCTTTGCAGCTGATTCTGTCTCTTTTTTTCAATTTCCTGGCTCGTTGCGGACGCCAGTACAAATGTGGAGAGTCCGGGCCTGTAAAGCAATACAGCAGAACACATTATAATTAAACGTGTCTGGAAATAGGAAGCAGGAATATACGTACACTACAACCCTGTTTTGCTCTAGGGAATAAAAAAATAAACATTTAGAAAATACCAGTTAAAGTGTTTTATTTTTATAAGTGCTGTGATTGTTTTTGTGTTAGTAAAGACAGTTTAACAAACCAGCAGCAGAAAATATATACAGTATGCACATTCCAATAAATTCATTGGGTCAGTGTCTCACTGGGCTGAGACTGTTGGAAGCCGGTGAACAGCCTTTTTGTGAGATGATTCAACTCTTTTAAATAATTTGTGGAGTTTTTAAGTTCATAGCTTGAGTCATGGAGTCATGCAGTCTTCTTGCTTGAGTTCAAAAATTTTGTGTGACAAATTCTCTTTTAAACTAGCCACAGAGTTGTTGAGGACATTTCAGATCTTATTAATTTTGTCTCTGTGGTCTCCAACCTGTTTCATAAACATCAGAGATGCATTGTGACAATTGTCTAGGTCAATTAATAATACTGATAATAAACAATGCTGGTCCAAACATGCCATGGTACTCCATACAATCCAAACAGTAAACGTGTTTCCATCTATTTTCATTTCGAATTTTGAGCTAATTTTTGAAATCTCGCAAAAATGTAAATACAAATTAATGCGAATCAGAAGTGTTTCCATTAACTGGCTTGAAGCGCATCAACCAGGCCACGCAAAGCGGCATTACGTCAGACGTCAGCGTCATTACGTCAGACGTCAGCGTTACGCATGTCTACAGTAAACAGGAAGTAGCGGTTGAAAACAGAACCCGACCACACATCTCGGCAAAATGGAGAGAATATTTCAGGTATGTGTTGCTATCGGGCAAGTTGTATTTATTCTGTCATGCCAACTAGTTTTAGCGATGTTACATGTTGTCCGGAGCGGAAACAGCTGATCAGTCACATGACGTGAATGTTCGCTACGGCAGAAATGAGTCGGCAAATCTGTTTCCATCTGTCGTTTTGCGCATCAGCTCTGTTTCGAAACCACCAAAAACCACCTCAAGCGAGCGTATCAACTTTTGAGCGAATTAGAGGAAGTTAACTCTAATTTTGCAGTTTCCATTCAGCTTTTCTGATACGATGCTTCAAAATGCGCATCTAGAAACCTTGATGGAAACACAGCTAGTGTGAGGATAGTTGCCAAGGTGGCTACAACACAAGCTGAAGTGGGTATGATTTGGATAAAGGTGGGCAAAAAAATATGCAAAGCCAAGAAAGAAATTTTTTATGTCTGTGCATCTTAAAGAAAAGTTACTAAAATAAATGGGTTAAGCAAAACGGTCACATGACTCCCTGGTCACTTGGTTCCAAACACTCAGAATTTATTAAGACTACAATAAAGTTTCAGCTAATTGTTTAAATGTTTGAGTCTCCAGCAGTTTTAGAGACGGTTAACAATATTTCAAAGATGTACAAAACTTATTCTATCTGGAGACCCCCTCCCCCCTAGCCTGGTTAAAACCAGACCCTTGTCCTTCACTTCGCTTTGTACTAGGGTCTGGGACTTCTCTCATAGACAAGGATATTCTCCGGTAGATTTTTGACCGGACCAATCAGAGAACAGAAGGCGGAGTTTTGTTAGTTTAGCCTGGCGAGGTCCAGGCTATTCAGATAAATAGCTCAGAAACCACTCGGTGGATATTTTTTCTGCTACCAGTGTGTAATTATATGGCTCTAATTTACTGACTGTTGGCCTGGATGAAACATTTGAGATAAAATTCGATTTTTTATCATTTATTTTCGTAGCGCACCCGAGGCTGTTTGGAAAATGTCAAACCGAAACTATTTAAATCCAGCAGATTTGACCATTTCGTGAATTGATTTAGGAACTGTTAAGCTCAGGAACACTTCTGATATAACGTCAGCTAAGAAATATATTTTTTCTCAGCAAAGAAATAATAGTTTTTTACCTTGTTTTCATGAAAATTCCTTCGTGGCGGCAGCCATTTTAACTGACGACGTCAGTCGACGTCGTTCAAAACTCCGCCTTCTGTTCTCTGATTGGTCCGGTCAAAAATCTACCGGAGAAATCCTTGTCTATGAGAGAAGTCCCAGACCCTAGTACAAAGCGAAGTGAAGGACAAGGGTCTGGTTTTAACCAGGCTACCTCCCCCCCTAAAATGTACAGGAATTCAGTTTTCATAAGACCGATTTTATTATAAGTGAAGCTGAAACATAAAATCCATATGCCCATTTAAATATTGTACAAGGGTAAGATTTTTGTCACTCCACATTTGTACATGCCTCAAAATTGTTTGAGTACAGAACAGTAACAACAACAACATCAACAAATACATCCATCAATAGATCGATTGACCCATCCATCTATCCATCCAATACTTTTACCCGCTTCTTTCCTTTTTGGATCGCGGGAGTCACTGGTGTCCATATCCAGACCAAATAAAACCAACATTGATAATAATTATTTTTTACAGGTCGGGGATGACTGATCATAAGCACTGCATCATGGACCACCAGTATGATACAATGACACGATATAGAACAGTGGCTTTTCTTCTCCTTTTAGCCTTTCCCTCTTCAGGGGTCTCCACAGCAAGTCATCCTCTTTCATCTCACTCTGTCCTCTGTCCTCACTTTGTCCTCTGTCCTCACACTGTCCTCTGCATCCTCTATCCTCACTCTGTTATCTGCATTCTCTGTCCTCACTCCAGCTACCTCCATGTCCTTTCTAAGCTCATCCATATCTTTTTTAGCCTTCCTCTTTGTATTTTTCCTCGCTGTTTCATTTCTAACATACTTCTACAAATATATGCACAGTCCCTCCTCTGGACACGTCTAAACCACTATCTTTCCTCTGGACATGCCCAGATCCCCTTAGTCTGGTCTCTCTAACTTTATTTCCCAGTTGTTCGACTTGTGCTATACCTCTGATGATCTCATTCCTAGTCTGATCCATCCTTGTCACTCCTGAGAACCTCAACACCTTAATTTCTGCTACTTCCAGTTCTGTCTCCTGTTTTTTTGTCCATGTCTCTGTCTCCAGACCATACAACATAGCTGGTCTCACAACTGTCTTAAAAACTTTTATTTTGACCTTTGCTGACACTCGTCACCAAATCACTCCTGAAAGTTTTCTCCATCCATTCCATCCTTCCAGGACTCTCTTTTTGACCCCTTTTTGTTCATTCAACCTTTGTTTATACAGGTTAGTCTCAACGAGACACAAGGACTCATTTACATATGATAATCTCCCACTTTTTATTCACAACCAGAAAATAAACCAGGTCTGTTCTTACAGATATCTGGGTGTCCACCTAGATAATCTGTTCAAGTGGGAAATTCATGTTAACATGTTGTGCTCCCGTCTACAGCAGAGACTGTACTTTTTACGCAGACTCAGAGTCTTTGGGGTTAACAAGAAGCTCATGTTTTTATTCTATCAGGCCGTACTGGAAAGCATCATTAGGTTTGGGATGTCAGCGTGGTATGGCAATCTTTCTGTGCAACTTAAATCTAAACTTCATCGTATGGTACAAACTGCAATGAAGGTGATAGGAAGAACTGATAACTTCTCCCTGCAGTCTATCTATGATGAGTCTGTCCTCAGACTAGCACGGAGGGTACTGTCTGACCCCGCTCACATCCTGAACTCACAATACGAACTGTTACCATCTGGCAAACGGTTTAGAGTCCCTGCTTTTAGACTTAACCGATTTAAAAATTATTTTATCCCCACATCGATCAGATTGTTAAATAAAGTAGGTATATAGTAAGTTTTCCATGATGCTGCTGATGCTCTGGTCTGATTGTTGTTTCATTTACTACTGGATGTATGTGGGAATGTGCAATATGTGTTTTTATTGAGCATTGAATTGTCTTATTGAGCAATGTGTGTTTTTAAAAGCAATGTGTTTTTAACTGAGCAATAGGTTTTTATTTTATATGCTTTTAAATTTGTATTGTGTTCATGTGACTGTATTGTTGGTAGAAGTGTTGTTTAGCGTACGATGTCCAAGACAAATTTCCCCTTGGGGACAATAAAGTATATATCTATCTATCTATCTATCTACAAGAAAGACCTGTTTTAGATAGATAACATATAAAGTATGGACAGCCTGATCATAAGCACTGCATCTTGGACCACTAGTATGATACAATGACACAATATAGAACAGTGTCTTTTCTTCTCCTTACTACAACAAAATGCAATTAAAATAAAAAGTAGTATTATAAAACAATAAAATCAAGGTGCCATATAAAACAGGGTAAATACTAAAAACAAGATCATGGATGTTTCCATTGACTTTATCAAATATTTAAAATCCCCTAAAGAAAATAAAGTGAACAGCTTCAGTTCTTATTGCAAGGTGTTTCAGGTTACAGGAACAGTGTAAGAAAAGGTCTTTTTACTGAGTTCAGTCTGCACTAAGGGAACGCTGCAGGTAATGATGGCCTGAGAGTGCATGCTATAACTGCACTGACGACGGGACATGTGAGTGGAGATATAAGAAGGCAGCAGACCAAGGCATTATTTATAGATGAAAATGAACCAGTGTGAGAGCCTACATACTCTTTACCACAGTCTCCATTTTCCTGGACAGTGGACGCCAGGTTCTTGAAGTCCTGCACCTTTGAGACCTCTGCTCCTCGTAGCCTCACTGTTCCACTGCACTCCCTTTCATTCACACGTGTACTTTGAATTACTATGGCTGACTTTCATTCCTCTTCTTTCAAGTGCATACCCCCAATTCCCTAAGTTCTCTTTCACCTGTTCTGTGGGTTCACCCCAGCAAACTAACTCACATGAAGACTTGGCAATTGGTTTTGTTTTAATACCAGATGCCCTTCTTGGCATAACCATAGACCATCGAGCTACAGTCATCTGTGTGGAACAGAGAGCTACCATCTAGTATGACTGGGGGAGCAAATTGTAGAGGTTAAGGGCCTTTCTCAAGGTCTCAGAGTTGGGTAAGTGAGGGTGGAGGCAGGTGTGGGAGCTTCACCTTTCGCAACAACATTTTGATGTCTTCTGTCTGGGGGTCAAACTGGCAAACTTTTGATCACAGGCTTTAAACCTTTAAACCCCAGCTTCTGTCAGATAGCTCATCCAGCCGGAGACAGAGATTCTTGCCAGGGGACTAAACTTTGCAGTGGCACCAAGTAGAATTCCGCTGGTGGAGATGATCACAGCCACCGAGTCAGCCATACGTAACAACAAAATTAAAGAGTTTGAAGCAGAACAACATAGAATCAAAGTTTCAGCCTGCATCAGAAATGCCAAACCACCACCTTCCAACATCAGTAGAGAGGAGAGGGATGCACTCACCACTCTTAGCAAGAAAAAAAATCATTATTCTCCCAACAGACAAAGGAAGGTGCATAGTGATTTTGAACCAAAAAGACTATCATGAGAAAGTTATGTCACTCCTTAGTGACTTAACCACTTATGAATCACTGAAAAGAGATCCAGGAAGTGGTTACAAGAAGAAGTTGATAGATTGACTGAAAATTTTGGAGCAGGACAAGGCTATTGACAGTATTCTATACTACAGACTGTACCCAGGGGAGGCCACGCCAAGTCTGTATGGTTTACCTAAATGTCACAAACAAGGTGTACCTTTAAGACCAATTGTTAGCATGATTAACTCGGTCACTTACAATGTTTCCAAACACTGGACGAAAAGGCCTAATATCCGGGGAAATACAACAGTATGCAAGTGTCCGTATCTGCCACATATCCAATATGTTTCCGGTGCTATACGGGGAGATCTCATCTTTAACAGATCTTAGTACAGGATATCCCATGCATACCCATCTGTGATAGATCCTAGCACTGGATTTTTTCTGTATCCTCATACATGATAAATCCTAGTATAGGATATTTTCGGTATACACATCTGCGATAGATCCTAGTATAGAATATTTTATGCATACCCATACTTGAGAGATCCTAGTATTGGATATTTTCTGGATACCCATATGAGAAAGATCCTACTACTGCATATTTTCCAGATACATATCTGTGATAGATCCTAGTATTGGATATTTTCTGGATACCCATACATAATAAATCCTAGCATTGGATATTTCTGGATACAAATCTGTGACAGATCCTAGTATTGGATAGTCTTTGGATACACATCTGTGATAGATCCTAGTATTGGATATTTTCCAGATACCCATACACAAAAAATCCTACCATTGGATATTTGCCGGACACACATCTGTGACAGATCTTAGTATTGGATATTTTCTGGATACCCATAGATAATAAATCCTAGTATTAGATATTTTCCGAATACACATCTGACAGATCCACATATTGGATATTTTCCGGATATCCATACATAATAAATCCTAGCATTGGATATTTGCCGGATACACATCTGTGATAGATCCTAATGTTGGATATTTTTTGGATACCCATCTGACAGATCCTCATATAGGATATTTTCTGGATACCCATACATAATAAATCCTAGCACTGGATATTTTCCGGATACACATCTGTGATAGATCCTAATGTTGGATATTTTCTGGATACCCATCTGACAGATCCTCATATAGGATATTTTCTGGATACCCATACATAATAAATCCTAGCATATGGATATTTTCCGGATATACATCTGACAGATCCTAGTATTGGATATTGTCTAGATACCCATACTTAAAAAATCCTAGCATTTGGATACTTTCCGGATACACATCTGTGATAGATCCTAATATTGGATATTTTCTGGATACCTATACATAGTAAATCCTAGTATTTGACATTTTCCAGATACACATCTGACAGATCCTCATATTAGATATTTTCTGGATACCCATACATAATAAATCCTAGCATTTGGATATTTCCGGATACACATCTGACAGATCCTAGTATTGGATATTGTCTGGATACCCATACATAAAAAATCCTAGCATTTGGATACTTTCCGGATACACATCTGTGATAGATCCTAATGTTCAATATTTTCTGGATACCCATACATAGTAAATCCTAGTATTTGACATTTTCCGGATACACATCTGACAGATCCTCATATAGGATATTTTTTGGATACCTATACATAAAAAATCCTAGCATTTGGATAATTTCCAGATACACATCTGTGATAGATCCTAATATTGGATATTTTCTGGATATCCATACATATTAAATCCAAGTATTGGATATTTTCCAGATACACATCTGACAGATCCTAGTATTGGATATTGTTTGGATACCCATACATGAAAAATCCTAGTATAGGATATTTTCCGTATATATATATATATATATATATATATATATATATATATATATATATATATATACTGTTACTCCCAAACTCCCTCCTAAACAATTTAAATTTACATACTGTATACAATATTTTAAATAAACAATCCATACAGCATGTGTTGTTTATGTAAAATATTGTATATATAGTAGTATTAAAATTTAAATTGTTTATTTAAGAAGGGAGTTTGGGAGTAACAGGTGATGAGTGTGATTGCAACTTGGCACGTGTCATGACAAAAGTTGACTGAACTTGAACTATCCTACTTTGCTGTTTTTCACTTATCGCTAGTGGACGTGTTCCCACCAGCAATATGCATGGTCCAACGCACCTCATGGTCCCAAACACCTGTGATAAACGAGGGACTATATAAAACTAACAAACCGGTGTGTGTGTTTGTCTTTTTTTTAAAGTAAAAACTAATTTAAATTATTTTCAGAAATGCTGTCTTGAATAATTTTGTAGATGTTGAACAACACTATGCAAAACATTAAAATTTCTTTGTTTAAAAGAGCATTTCTTGTACAGTAGTTTGTTTTGGGCATGTTTTATGTTTGAGTTTTTTGTTAAATAAGTTCTATTCTATTCACATAATAAATGTTTACTCAGCAGAGGTAAAAAGTAATACTGACAATAATTCACATTAGCCTTTAAAGAACCTTGACCAAAAGACATTTTTCATCTTATTTTGTTCACTTCTGCTTAGTTGAGAAAGTCCCAATTGTTCCTTTAGGACTAAGGCATTACCATCTGGTTCCCACTGAAAACCCATTCGGGGCCCGTTAAACCCATACAAAAAGGCCTAATATCTGGGGAGATACAACAGTATGCAAGTTTACATATCTGCCACATATCCAATATGTTTCTGGTGCTATACGGGGAGATCTCATCTTTAACAGATCTTAGTACAGGATATCCCACGCATACCCATCTGTGATAGATCCTAGTATTGGATATCTTCTGGATACCCATCCATAATAAATCCTAGTATTGGATATTTTCCAGATACCCATACATGAAAAATCCTAGAGTAGGATATTGTCTGGATATGTATATTTAACTGTACACTTGCATATTGTGTGTGTGTGTGTGTGTGTGTGTGTATGTGCGTGTGTGTGTGTGTGTGTGCAGGGGGTTATGGAGAACAAGATCTGTGAGTTTGGTGGTCCTATCACTGTGTTTAGTTGGAAATCCTAACCCCAATTTGTTAAAATACAAATACCCATAATTCATAGGGAGAACGTAGGACGGACAGGAATCTCATAAATTGCGGTCAGGGAGTTATGGAGAACAAGATCTGTGAGTTTGGTGGTCCTATCACTGCGTTTAGGTGGAAATCCTAACCCCAATTTGTCCAAATACAAATACCCATAATTCATAGGGAGAACGTAGGACGGACAGGAATCTCATAAATTGCGGTCAGGGAGTTATGGAGAACAAGATCTGTGAGTTTGGTGGTCCTATCACTGCGTTTAGTTGGAAATCCTAACCCTTGGTCAAAATACCATAATCCAAAAAAAAAGTGTTGGGAAAGTGTTGAAAGTTCCGATCAGCTCTGCAAGGTGCTGGCCAATATCTTTAACACCTCATGCCCTGTAGACAGATCCCGTCTGCCTGAAGACCACACCACCATCATCCCAGTCCAAAAAAGCTCTACAGTGACTGCTCTGAATGACTGTTGGCCAGGCCCTCACCCGATAGTCGCTAAATGCTTCGAAAAACTGTTCATGACCCACATCAAAACAACCATCATCAACAAGGACCCTCGAGTATGCATACTGTGAGAACCAATCAACAGAGGATACCATCTCCTCTGTGGTCCACACTGCTCTCACCCACCTGGAACAGAAGGACTCATACACCCATATGACCAAAAAAACATGCTTGTTAGGCTGATTGGTGACTCTAAATTGACCCTAGGTGTGAGTGTGAGAGTGGATGGTTGTTTGGTGTGAGTGAGACAGGTCCCTCTTGTAAATGAGTCCCCGTGACTCAACGAGGCTAGCCTGTATAAATAAAGGTTGAATGAATGAATGAATGAATATGCTCTTTGTGGACTTCACATCTGCCTTCAAAATCATGATCCCCCAAACCCTGATGGACAAATTACTCACACTAGGACTAAGCCCCTCCATTTGCAACTGGTTCCTTGACTTCTAAACAGACTTCAGTCAGTGATGATCCACAATCAACTTCTCCTCTTCCACCATAACCCTCAGCACTGGCTCTCCTCAAGGATGTGTGTTGAGCCCTCTCCTGTTCACTCTGCTCACCAGTGATGTCAGTAACGCGTTACAAAGTAACGCGTTACTCTGGTCGGACCACTTTTTTCAGTAACTAGTAATCTAACGCGTTGCTTTTCAAACTGCAGTAATCAGATTAAAGTTATTTTCTCCAAATTATTGTGCGTTACTTAGTTATTTGTCATTTTCTGTAGTACTGTAATTTTATTTTATTTCCTCAATGCGTCTCTCTCGGCAGGGGAGTGATTAAAAAAAGATGCGGAAATTCGGTCACAGCTGACTGAAACCTGACACCGCAGCGTGCGTGACAGTCAGGAACAGATATAAACAGACTGGACTGAGCTGAGGACGGTGCGCTCACTCGGAGCTGAGAGGAGGAGATTTTACTGCAGTTCAGTTATGGAGGCTCAGGAGTAAGATACGCTTTTTCCAGCTGGAAATACCGGCACTATTTTGAGTTTCTTTCAGCAAAGGATGACAACTGCAACATAACGGTGCGTTGTACGCTCTGTGCTGGCGAGAAAGTGCTTTCTTGCTTCAAAAACACAACTTCAAACCTAAAGAAACATTTGGAGTCGCGCAGCACGGGACAGTGAAACTGATGGAGCAGCAGCAAGCCTCTCCAGCTGGATCAAAGAGAGCTGCTCAGTCTGCAGGAGGTCCCCCCCCCGCCACCAAAACAACTGAAACTTGACTTCGGTGCAAAACGAGTAAGTGGCAATGAATTAAAACAGTTGGTTGGACGATATGTAGTAGAAGAAATGTTGCCCTTCAACACGGTTGATGCGCCTTCATTTCGTGCAATAATAAACCGAATCCCCACCGCTGTAAATGCTGAGCTGCCTCACAGAGGAGCGTTCTCTGCGTATCTGGAGCAGGAGTACGCAGCGATGGAGAGAAAGCTGAAGGCTGCGCTGAATGATGTGGACTTTGTGTCAACTACCGCTGATATTTGGACTGCTAATGCCGGTAACAGAAGCTACATGGGAGTAACGCTCCACTGGATCCATAGATCCACATTGGAGCGCAACAAAGCTGCACTGGCATGTAGAAGAATTCGCGGTAGACACACATATGATGTTATTGGTGCAGAAATTGAAAACATTCACGCTTCATATGGATTAGGCAACAAAGTAGTTGCAACAGTGACTGATAATGGATCCAACTTTGTGAAGGCGTTTAAAGTTTTTCAGCCTGTCAGGGAGTCTGATGATGAGATGGAGGAGGAAGAATCCACCTGCACAGATGATGGTGTCAGTTTTTTGGATCTGTCAGAAATCCTCTCAGCTGGGAATGAAGGTGATGGCCAACTATCTCTACCCCCACACCATAGGTGTGCCTCCCACACCATCAACCTCATTTCCACAAGTGATGTTGAGAAATATTTAACTTCACATGCAGAGAGCAAGGCTGTTTATAGGAGTAGCACAGCAAAATGCACAGCGCTATGGACCAAATCAAGCAGATCTACCCTCGCATCAGAAGCAGTGGAGGAAGTCAGCAAAAGAAAGCTCCTGGTCCCAACATCCACAAGGTGGAATTCATTTTTTTACGCTGTAACAAGAATTGCAGAAATCCCCATGCATGAGCTGAATACTCTATGCAGCAAGCTGGGAATTAAGTGCTTCATAGACCGAGAGTACCAGTTCCTGCATGAGTACTGCACCGTCATGAAGCCCCTGACTGCAGCTCTGGACATCCTACAAGGTTTGTTTATGTTTATTAAATTTGTTCATTTTGTTTACAAAAAAACAATACAAAACAATCCCATAAATGATAACATACAAAATATAAAAAAATGAAAGGTAGCAGAAAGAAGAAAAAATCTTATTATATCTGCCTCTTTTTTCAAACAACAGGTGACTGCCCTTATGGGACGTTACTGCCCACACTAGAAGTCCTGATGCAGAAGACCCTGGCTGTGAAAGATTCTCTCTCCAGGATGACTGCAGGCCTTCCAGATGCTATTGTGCAGGTATGTTCCATCTGTAAGCTAGCTAAAATTCCTTACATCACACTATTTTTGTACATTGTACAGTACACTACAGTATATTCATCATCACAAAAAAAAAGAAAACAAATACAATAAGAATCCTAGAACTAGAGGTGTAACTGTACGCTAAAATTACATTTCGGTTTGGTTCAAAGGAGGGCTCGGTTCGGTTTATTTTCTGTACAAAAAAAAAAAAGACAAAATAAAGACTTACAAAATGTTTATTTTGAAAATATGCCAAAAATACATTTGTACTGTATTGTATAATATAGTAATAAATAAAAGTGACCCATTTGGATAATATTCTAAATAAACAACACTGTACAATAAATAAACTATATTAACAATAATAAAAATCTTAACACTGGGCCCTACCAGCATTTTCAAATGAGTACTACTTCTACCAGAGACTATCAAATGACAGTTTGATTAATTTGAATCCTTGGAGAGTTTCTTCTTGTAAATGCTAAACGGTGGGTGATGGGTGTTAATGAGAAAGCTGTTGCTGCTACTCAGAAAATACCTTTGGGACTTGATTCCATTGTTTGTGATTGAGTAGCAAACATTCCAAACCATGCTAATGGCAGCTCCACCTGTGTTGCAGTGAACTGGGTCTTTTGATCGTAAAGGTTGCAGACCCCTGCTCTAGTTCAAAGAAGGCATACTTGATATGTTTCAGAATTATAATTCTAATGTCTAATGAGCAGAATGTAAGACTAAATAGAGAAATTGCATTTCCTGCGAAAATGCATGTGTGAATGCCATTTGTTCAAGAATTAGCAAAAAACAGCTGAATATTATCTAAAATAGCAGAAAGAAGCTTAAATGTCTTAGAAATTTGTAGAGAGATTATAGTTTTGCAGAATTAGGCTGGAAAAAGTTGAAATGAGTGCAAATAATGTGGATTGTGTTGAAACAAGCCTAAATTAGCATAAAACAGCTTAATAGTAGCTAAAATAACAGAAGAAGCTGACACTAGCAGAAATAATCACAAAGCAGCATAATATGAAATATCTGAAACAATCTGAAATTGCAAAAAGTCTGAAATAAGCAGAAATAAGCAAAATAAAGTTGAAATTATCTGAAAACAGCTGAAATTGGTCAAAAACAGCAGAACAAATCTAAAACAAACATAAATAATCTTAAATTACCAGAAGGAAGTGGGTGAGCATGGTTTTGCTGAATTAGGCTGAAAAAAGTTGGATTGATAAAAAAAATGTGGAAATAGCTGAAAAAGCTGAAATTATCATAAAATAGCTAAATAGTAGCTGAAATAGCAGAAATATCCGATTCTTCCAAAAATTTGCAGAAAGGAGCATACAGATCTGAAATTAGCAGAAATAAGTCAGTAAAAGTACTAAAACATTGAAGTAAGCTGAATAAAGCTGTAAGCGGTACATCCTAAAATAAGCTGCTTTATCATTTATTAACAAAAATTAAACTGAGACACACTCTTAAAAAAAAGTCATGATATTGATCCCACATTAGGCATGGTTTGCAAGTACTGTACTGTAATTCAATTGCATATTAGTAGGCCATGTATCAAAACATATCAATTATATTTTTCAGGCTATCCAGACTCGTTTTGCCGGTATGCTGGACAACAAAGATGCCCTACTTGCAGCTGTCAGTTGTCCTAATTTCAAACTCCGATGGCTAAGAGACGCAGATAGGAGGGAGAGAGTAAAAGAGCTTCTGATAGCAGCGTGCCGCACAACGGCTTCTGAACCTGCACCTCAGAGTCCCGTCACAACGGCTTCTGAACCTGCACCTCAGAGTCCCGTCACAACGGCTTCTGAACCTGCACCTCAGAGTCCCGTCACAACGGCTTCTGAACCTGCACCTCAGAGTCCCGTCACAACGGCTTCTGAACCTGCACCACAGAGTCCCGTCACAACTGCTAGCCAAGGTGTGATGGACTTTTTCACTTTTGAGACACAGCCAGACGAGACCTACTCT
>JBBPBX010006860.1:7410-67062 GCA_038048925.1 Garcialebias charrua
TATATATATCCTACTAATGAACTTTTAATGACCTTTAGTTCACCATTAAATCACTGATGAAACAGATTGTACAAAAACATCTATATTTAAATTTTTATACGTTTTCATCATTTGATGTAGTTGGATATATATTTAACGTATGTGGTTTTGTTTCACGTTCACTGTTTTTTTCTTTTTTTTAGCGGCTTTGGTTTAATTCTTGTTTTGAGATGTGTACATCTGTGGGTTAGAATAAAGTTTAACTAAAGGCTGTATCTCTTCTTTAAACATATTTGAGGGAAATATTCCTGAGAAATCCAAAAATTTTGTGTCTTCTTATGATTTTCAGCTGAGTTAACTTTAACAGATTACTTAATAGTCATTAAATTGAAAATAAGATTTCATGATAAAGTCGGCAATTTAAAAAAAAAAGTCTTCACTGATATAGAATACAGTATACATTTTTTTTTATACATAAAATGTTTAAAAACATTGTTTCCTCCATCCCAGTACATCCGTCTGCCGGGATTGGCCTTCATGAGCAGGCGAGGCCGGTGTCTGGGCAACGGCCTTCTGTGAGTCAGCAACTCAAAATTTAAGATAAATCACAATTTTGTGCACAAGATGTGCTAGTTTTTAAGATGCTGGTATCTACCGTTCATTATCAGAATCTGTGCCCAGCTCTTGGCATTATGTGCAGCTCTTTTCATAGTACAGTACAAGAGTCAGCCACCAGATGGCGTTTAAAAGACAATACTACTACTACTACTACTACTACTACTACTACTACTACTACTACTACTACTACTACTACTACTACTACTACTACTACTAATAATAATAATAATAATAATAATAATAATTAAAGCTGCAAGCAGCATTGAGGCCCTCGCAGCTTAGCGCAGCTCCGGCCTTATTGCGGCGACCGCGCGAGTTCCAGCTCGTCCGCTCGGTCGCCATTTCGAAGTCTCTCGTGTCTACTCTGTACCAGGGGTGTACACGCACAATAAATCTGGTTTAGATCAGATGATGTCTCACTGAGATATAACAGTTTGAATAATCTAGGGGGCGCTATGGAGTTATATGTTAAACCACAATATCAATGTGTCCACAAGGTCTCACTGATGATGCACAATAAATCTGGTTCAGATCGGATGATGTATCACTGAGATATAACAGTTTGAATAATCTAGGGGGCGCTCTGGAGTCATATGTTGAACCACAATATCAATGTGTCCACAAGGTCTCACTGATGATGCACAATAAATCTGGTTCAGATCGGATGATGTCTCACTGAGATATAACAGTTTGAATAATCTAGGGGGCGCTCTGGAGTCATATGTTGAACCACAATATCAATGTGTCCACAAGGTCTCACTGATGATGCACAATAAATCTGGTTCAGATCGGATGATGTATCACTGAGATATAACAGTTTGAATAATCTAGGGGGCGCTCTGGAGTCATATGTTGAACCACAATATCAATGTGTCCACAAGGTCTCACTGATGATGCACAATAAATCTGGTTCAGATCGGATGATGTCTCACTGAGATATAACAGTTTGAATAATCTAGGGGGCGCTCTGGAGTCATATGTTGAACCACAATATCAATGTGTCCACAAGGTCTCACTGATGATGCACAATAAATCTGGTTCAGATCGGATGATGTATCACTGAGATATAACTATAGAAGTAATGTAGGGGGCGCACTTGAGTCAAATGTTAGCCCACCATATCAATGTGTCCACAAGGGCTCACTGATGATGCACAATAAATCTGGTTCAGATCGGATGATGTATCACTGAGATATAACTATAGAAATAATGTAGGGGGCGCACTTGAGTCAAATGTTAGCCCACCATATCAATGTGTCCACAAGGGCTCACTGATGATGCACAATAAATCTGGTTCAGATCGGATGATGTATCACTGAGATATAACAGTTTGAATAATCTAGGGGGCGCTCTGGAGTCATATGTTAAACAACAATATCAATGTGTCCACAAGGGCTCACTGATTATGCACAATAAATCTGGTTCAGATCGGATAATGTATCACTAAGATATAACTGTAGTAATAATATAGGGGGCGCTATGGAGTAAAAATTTACATAACATTATCAATGTGTTTAGAAGTGTTCACTGATGAATCACAATAAATCTCGTGCAGATTGGATGATGTATCACTGAGATATAACTGTAGTAATCCAATAAAAAAGTAACTTCCTGTTCTGAGGGGGCGGGGCTTCGATGACATCACAACATGACCACAGAGGATCGTCGGGCATTCAACAGGGATGACTCATGCCAAGTTTGGTACATTTTGATATTTCAAGGTGAAAGTTATAGCGGTTTGAAATTTATGGCGTGAAGCGCAAGTTTGAGGCCTGGCCACGCCCCTTTAGCATAAACGAAAACGCAAGCTTTTGATAACTTTTACTGTCCAATGTGTTAAGGGCATATTAACCAAGTTTGAAGGCAATCCTTCAAAATCCCTAAGAGGAGTTTGTTTAAATACGCAATTCAAAAACGCCGGAAAATGACCTTTGACCCAAAATGGCCGACTTCGTGTTTGTTTTTGACCAGTGCTCCAAGAGAGTTTTTCGTAGATCCTGAGAAGATACATATATTCACAGAGTTTCAGAATTATCGGTCCAAAAATGGCTTGGGGCTGATGTTTTTAAATATTCTAGGGGGCGCTATGGAGGCTATTTGCTAATTAGCATAAACACCTGCTCAAGGGGTGGGCAATGATCGATCATACTGATTTTGGTACTCCTCGGATCAAATCTGTGGAGTTTAGAACCAAACGTATGGTGACGGCGTTACGTCTTACTTCGCCACGTCGCCACGCCCACTTGCTCCAACAAAAACGAACAGTATTGGAAAGCTTGTTACACCAACATGTCTTCAGTCACTGGACACAATGTCACACTGATTAGGTAACAGGGGTCCGATATGGACCGTTCAAAGTAAAACTTTACACTTCCTGTTGTCAGGGGGCGTGGCTTAAGTGATGTCATGATTTGACCATTCAGTATTGCAGGGGACCGGATGTGCGTCAATCACTGAAGGTTTGATGTATTAGACTCTTTTCGTGTAAGAGCTGTAAGCGTTTCGTTTTTCATGGCGAGATGTCCAACTTTGACGTCTGGCCCCGCCCCTTCAGCATTCATGAAAACGCACAATTTTGATATTGTTTGTTCCCCCGTGCCTTATGAAGAAACTGGCCAAGTTTGAACCAAATCGAGCGAAACCCATGGAGGAGTTCGTTCAAATGCGGAGGCTGTAAACGGCCAAAAAGGGGTGAAAATTTGGTCATCGTTTCAAAATGGCCGCCTTCCCATTTATTGTACAACGTTGGTGCCAGAGGGTTTTCTGTGCATCTTGGTGAGATGGACAAGTGTACCGAATTTCATGATTCTACGTCAAAATAAGGTCAATGCGGAGGGTATTTTGAAAATTTCTAGGGGGCGCTCTTGAGCCGTTTCTGTGACGATTTTTGCCACGCCCCCAAAATACGTAATTTTTCACCAGTCCTGACGAGTCCGCCAAATTTGGTGAGTTTTCGTATATGATAAAGCCTCCAAAAGGCCACTTCTTTGGGGGGAAGAAAAATAATAATAAACACTACAATTACAATAGGCCTTCGCAGCGCTTAGCTGCTCGGGCCTAATAATGTGCTATGTACAGTATTGTCATCATTGTATATTCCCATACAATGGCAAAATTGGTTCGCTGCTCCAGGTGGAGCAGTGGGCAGTTATTGAAGGCGCCCAGATGGGGACGGGTGTCCTGCTCAGAGACACCACAAGATGTGCAATGACCGGGGATCGAAACGGCTTACAGTAAGGTTGATTTTGGCTGTCTGTGTAAATGACAAGTGCAATTGCTTTCTCTGAAACTGAAGCTTTTTGAATCCAGGTCTCAGAGTGGAGGTTTTTGCATTGATCTGAAAATGCGCATGTGCACTACAAGTAGTTTTTCTGTGCTTGCGGTAATAAACAACAGTAACAACAGCAGAGTTCTGCTTTGTGCTGTTTACTCTTTGCAAAACATGTTGGAGCTGCTCTACCTCATCCATAATTTAAACCAACATTTGTGTATTCATCAAAAAGGCGTTCAATACAAGATCAACTGGACTTTATTTGTTGCAGAAGACGTTTCGACCTCTATCCAGAGGGCTTTTTCAATTCACTGAAACAAACTGTGAGCGTGTGGAGTTATAACAGAGGTTAACGCCTTTTTGGATTTTATCATGTCCTGGACGACTGAGAATCTTCACCAGCATATTGCTTTTCATTTTGGGAAGGATACCCTAATGGTGAATCCAGACCGAATGCGTTTTCTACTGCAGGAGCGTCCGGTTTACATGCAAAGTCAATGGGGGACGCACCTCCAGGCGCCTCCTGGCGTCTGGCGTCACGTCGCGTGCGTGTTGAGCGTGCTGGAGAGCGTTTTCCGTGCACGTGAACCCGCGTCAGCCTCCAAAGCCCGCCTCCAACATGCTGAAGATTTTCGCCGTTCAAACTCGTGAACGCGTGTCCGACCAATCAGGAGAGTCGGGTGGAGGAGAAAGGGGGAGTCCGCTATGTGACGCGGAAACGAGGGGGCGGGGGTAATAATAATAATAATAATAATGTCTATTCCTGTCATCTGCGTATGTTCCCATACACGGACGAAATTCGTCTCTGCATTTAACCCAACCACCTACCAGGTGGTGCAGTGAGCAGCCCGAAAGCGCCCGGGGAGCTGGAGAAATAGGTGTGCACTCATAGACACCCCAAGCTGGGTAGTGGCCGGGGCGTGAAGTTCACCCGCGACCTTCGGATCCGTAGTCAAAAGCCCTGCCACTAGAATGCGCAACTATGTGACGTATTGTTTGTGGGACACAGGAAAGACCCGCGAGGTTGTGTACTATGGAAGAGAAACTTATTGTAGCTGTGTGTTCGCGACAATTCCTTCACGACCAGTCAAGTCTGCTCTACAGGGACAAAAATAAAAAGCTCCTTGCCTGGCGGAGTGCAGAGAGGAACTCGGTATACCGGTAAGCTCCTCCCCCCCCCGCCGCCGCAACGCAGCCACAATTTCACGTTCTGGTTTGGACACCACTGGGTCCAGTGCGTCCACTTGCGTGCGTGTTGAGCTTTTTTGCCGTTGAAATCGCGTTCGGTCTGGATGTACCATAAGAGCTGTGCGGGAGTTTGAGAAGATGTCAAGGAAGTTGGCAGACTACAGGAACCATCTCCGTTTCAGTCTGAGATACAGATAAGAAAAACTCATCCCCATCAGTTTAAAACTCAACTCGACAATCAAAGGACAAAGAGCTGAAGGAATCCTCATTAAAGCTCAAAACAAGCTGCTTAATGAGAGAACAAGACAGATAAATTTCACTATTGAAGCTCTCTCACTCGAAATGGATCAGAGCCTCCAAAAGCTCTCTACTCTTTTACCACCACCTCTGTTGGAAGAAGTGTCTTGCTTTGTTGAAAAGGCTCAGCTATCACAGCACCACAAAAGCAAGGAACGTCAAAAAAGTAAGTTTCTAAAATTACAACAGAGAGCGGTTTTCTCATCACAAATCATCAGTCAAGATAAGGAGTTTGGCGCCAACACAAATACTCAGGAACAGTGGGTTAGAAATTTGTCTAACAGGACCTTGACACAACCTGAGAAAAATGTGCTGGCAAAAGGACTGCATTTTGCAATCTCCCCATAAGAAATACATGTTGTGGAACTAATCACAGCCATAGAATCTGCGATTAAGAACAACAACTTGACAGAAACAGAGGCTGAACAACTTCGGATGAAAATATTAGCTACCCTCTCCAGTGCCAAACTGCCTCCCTAAAATCTTACACCGCAGGAAAGGAAAGCTACATCACTCAGCCAGGACCGAAACATCACCATTTTACCAACGGACAAAGGAAGCTGCACAGTAATACTCAACACATCTGATTACCAGGAGAAAATAACCACACTACTGAGTGACAGGAACACCTATGAGCACCTGAAGAGGGATCCAACTAACACCTTTAAAAAGAAAGTCACTGATTATCTGCAAAAACTCGAAAAGGAGAAAACAATCAATCGATCATTGTATTATAGATTGTACCCGGGGGAGGCCACTCCCTGTCTGTATGGACTTCCAAAAATACACAAAGAAGGTACACCTCTCAGACCCATCGTGAGCAGCATGAACTCAGTGACATACAATGTTGCTAAACATCTGGCTGGTATTTTAGCTCCTCTGGTTGGTAACACACCTCATCATATTAAAAACTCCATTGATTTCACCAACAAAGTTCAACATTTGAAGCTGACCCCGGGAGAAACTCTTGTATCATATGATGTGACTTCTCTGTTCACATGCATACCCATTTCTGAAGCAGTAGAAACCGTCAAAAAAAGACTTCTACAGGACAAGGATTTGGACAAAAGGACCAACTTAACCCCAGACCACATCTGCACCCTGCTGGATCTCTGCCTCTCCACCACTTATTTCAAGTTCAATGACAGTTTTTACAGACAGAAGCACGGCTGTGCCATGGGATCTCCAGTGTCACCCATTGTTGCCAACCTTTACATGGAGGAAGTGGAACAGAGAGCCCTTAACTCCTATGAGGGAACAGCGCCAAGCCATTGGTTCAGATATGCGGATGATACCTGGGTCAAAATCCAAGCCAGGGAGGTGGAAGCGTTCACCAGACACATTAACTCGGTTGATACAACATCAAGTTCACCAGAGAGGATGCTAACGACAATAAGCTGCCTTTTTTGGACTGTTTGGTGCATATGGAGGGAGAGGACAGTCTCAACATTGAAGTTTACAGAAAACCAACCCACACAGACCAATATCTCCTGTTTGACTCTCACCATCCACTGGAGCACAAACTTTCTGTCATCAGAACCTTACAGCATCGGGCAGAACACATCCCCACAAGGACAGAAGGGAAGGAAAAGGAACAGAAACACATCAACAAATCTCTGCAAACATGTGGATATCCCAACTGGGCTTTTGTCAAGTCAGCAAGGAAATCTGCTAAACACAATAATGAACAGAAAAAGACTAACAGACGAAAAAACATTGTCATTCCTTATGTTGCTGGAGTCTCAGAGAATTTCAGAAGGATTTTCAACAAACACAACATCCCAGTACATTTCAAACCCAGCAGGACTCTCAGACAGAGGCTGGTCCACCCTAAGGACAAAACCCCCACACACAAACAGAGTGGTGTAGTGTACGCAGTCCAGTGCAGCGAGGACTGCCCAGACCGCTACATTGGAGAAACTAAGCAGCCCATCCACAGAAGAATGTCCCAACACAGGAGAGCAACCTCCTCTGGACAAAACTCAGCTGTTCACCTCCACCTCACGGACAAGGGTCACTCTTTTGAGGACCAGAATGTGCAAATTTTGGACCGAGAGCACAGATGGTTTGAGAGGGGTGTGAAGGAAGCTGTTTATGTTAAGAGAGAAAAACCTTCTCTTAACAGAGGAGGAGGTCTGAGATTTCAACTTTCCAAGACTTATAACTCAGTTTTGGGGTTGATTCCCAGACGTTTTACACCGGATGGGAGCAGAGGTGTCTTGTCTGTGAATTAGACTAGCAAAGTTGTTTGAGAAGCCTCTGTTGTTGGTTTGTGAGGTGTTTGTTGTCAATTTACGTACAGTTGTGTGTCTTCTGTCAGAGACCTCAAGGGAACCCCCTACTGTTAAGGTGTGATCTGTCAATTTACATGTATGTGTTACCTCAGCTTGCAATTTACATATGATGGTGCGTGATTCTTAAGACTGTTAAAACTCCACACGCTCACAGTTTGTTTCAGTGAATTGAAAAAGCCCTCTGTATAGAGGTCGAAACATCTTCTGCAACAAATAAAGTCCAGTTGATCTTGTATTGAACGCCTTTTTGATTTTATCATGTCCTGGACAACTGAGAGAATATATCTGTTTTCATGCTCAAGAATAAAGTGTGTCTGCGTGGTAAAAGGTGTTGTTATAATACAAAAACCAAGTGACCTGCCATGGAGAATACTGTGGATTTAGCATGACATCACCGGTGTATGAATGTGTGTATGAATGGGTGGATGGTTGGTATTGTAAAGAGCTTTGGGGCCCCTCATAGGGGGCTGGAAAACGCTACATAAATAAGCTCCATTTACTATAAACATATTTTTCTACGTTTGGGACAAGGGGAAAAAATATAGTAAAAAAGGGATCCTTCGCACTCCTTCCCACACCTTCCCACACCTTTGCACTCCTTCGCACTCCTTCCCACATCTTCCCACACCTTCCCACACCTTGGCACTCCTTCGCACTCCTTGGCACTGGCACTCCTTAGTTATTAGTTATTTAGTACACAAAGAATTGGATTAACAATAACATTTTTATGGGTACCAGCACACATTGGGATAAAAGGAAATGAGACAGCAGATAAGATGGCAAAGAAGGCAACTCAAACTCAGATCAACTTCACAGTAAAAACAAGTAAATCAGAGGCAAAAAGTATCATTAAACAAAGACTGAAGAAAGAATGGCAGAAAAGATGGGATGAAGAAAGTAAAGGAAGATGGTTTTATGGGATCAAAATGACAGTAGGTGAAACACGAACTGGAAGAAGGAGCAGAAAAGAGGAAAGATTAATAACAAGACTAAGATTTGAACACACAGGACTTAATTATTCATTATTTCAAATAAAGAAACACAATACAGGCAAATGTGAGCACTGTGGACAAGATGAAACATTGCAACATGTTCTACAGGAATGTCAAAACTATGATCAAGACCGTGAATATATGAAGAGAGAATTTGAAGAGATAAAAGAAAAGTTTAACATAATAGCTGCACTACAACATAACTTAGAGAGTAAACATATCCAAATTATAATTAGATATTTTAAGAAAACAAAGTTGTTTAATAGAATTTGAAATACATATAGTTTAATCAGGCGTACACATAGAATTATCCCATGAAGAACCACACTCCATACCAGTGGTGGCGGTAATGCACACCTAAAGTGTTTTGCCAACCGCCATTAAACCCCATGAAGAAGAAGAAGAAGAAGAACGGTGTGCGCATGCGTGAAGTAATTCGTAATCGTCTTTTCGCGGGCTCAGCAACAACAGTAAGTAAAGTTTTGTAAATCACATTAGTTAATAAACCCGTGACAAACTTTGAACGATTATTTTGGGGCGTACAGTCAACAGCAGAATTTACCAACGGCTTACTAGCTGTGCCGATATGTTCGAGCTGTACATTTCGAGGCGATTTTTTCGAGATAGCTAGCTCGGACTGCAAGCTACCGTCCGAGCTAGCTACACAGTCGCCGTGCGGAACAGTCTCATTGATTAAAATGAGTGCGTATTTGCTGCGGAGGTCGGACCGGAGCGGAACGCATGCAGGTGGCTAGCAGTGTTAGCGCGGGCTAGCTAGCTAGCTAACCCGCGCTAACACTGGACTGTTGTGATGGTATGCTAAATGAGCTGGTTGGAAAAAAAAGAGCTGGAGTTTAATGTTTTTGTCTGCTCTGTTAGGCCATGAAGAGTCCTAAACTCTTAGAGAGGTGCTCAAAAGGAGAGAGAGTATTTGTATAAAAAAGAATTTATTATGACAGGCATAATGATTAATCAGCGTACAGACAAAATACATTTATATGCATACAGTGGCCTCATACAGTGGCCTCTCTTCTGACTAAGATACAGGTAGTCCCCGAATTACGAGCGCTCTGATCTGCGAGGTTCCAGACTTACGAGCTGCGAATTTTTGGAAAAAACGAAAAAAATACTGAGTTTTCATGTGTTTTTTCACTACAGTTAGCAAGTTAAGCATATAAACACACGTTTCCGATCATTTTTATGCACTCAAAAGTAGTTTTTAGATGAAAATAGAGTGTTTTTAGGTGCGCTGGCGAAATTTACGAGCGGACTTCCGGGTTGAATTTTTGGAAAAAACGAAAAAAATACTGAGTTTTCATGTGTTTTTTCACTACAGTTAGCAAGTTAAGCATATAAACACACGTTTCCGATCATTTTTATGCACTCAAAAGTAGTTTTTAGATGAAAATAGAGTGTTTTTAGGTGCGCTGGCGAAATTTACGAGCGGACTTCCGGGTTGAATTTTTGGAAAAAACGAAAAAAATACTGAGTTTTCATGTGTTTTTTCACTACAGTTAGCAAGTTAAGCATATAAACACACGTTTCCGATCATTTTTATGCACTCAAAAGTAGTTTTTAGATGAAAATAGAGTGTTTTTAGGTGCGCTGGCGAAATTTACGAGCGGACTTCCGGGTTTACGAGAGAAATGGCGGCCGTTCCAAATTACGAGATTTCCGGTTTACGAGCGCCTCCTTGTGACGGATCTCGCTCGTAAATCGGGGAATACCTGTATGGTGTTCTGGTGTGCGTTATCTCTGTAGATGGATGTGCGAGCAGAGACTTAAATCAGTAAAACTGTTTTCTAGATGTGAACTCTAAGTGTATTAGCCTTTAAGTAATAATGTAGTCTATCATAGTAGTATACTGTATATATTATGTGTGATGTGTTCTGGTTATCGAGCACAATGTATTGTTGTCTGTGGACCAGCGGCAGTAACTATGTTACCTGCACTGGATGAAGAGAAACTACTTGATTAAGTTATGATTATATGAAAAATGGGCTCCTAAGCTAAATAAACTAGTAAACCATGTAATTCGTGTTTGTCTAAAGTCCAGAGAGAATAGTTTAATCAAACAGTAACATTTCCTGAGCATATAAAATCAGTAAACGGTGTATAAAACAGTGTCATAACTCTTCAGCCACTAAGCCTAAAATGTCTCAGAAATATGTTTAACATTAAACGATAAAACTTATCCCCTATACATGTACTGCCCATCATTAATGACTTTTTTTAATCATGTGCTTAAAAAAAACATTTCCCCCTCTTATATCTGTCAGCATTGGCTGTGGTCACACAAAGATAAATGTTAATGTTACATGAACTAAGCAGAGGGGTATTAATCTACTGCTGATGGAGAATGTGCAGAGGCCCCAAACACACCTGCTTCATGGGTATTTGTCTAAACAAGAATGTTCAATGTCTCTGTTGGTGAATGTGGTATATTGACATACTTTCCATCCACAAACTTTTAAAATAAGGTTGAGATTTCACATTCCTCTCCTTGCTCTTTTCCACAGATTTGGAAAAACACGATCCAAGTCGCCTTCAGTGGTGAGTTGTCTCCAAACCTAACCCAGCCATCCATTTTGATCTGAAAGTACTGTAACCCTGTAAAAAAGTAATTTTTTACATTTTTGAAAAAATTAGACAGGTTAATTTGAAATATGTTTAAAAATGATTGACTGTTTTCACTTCTTATTTTAAAATTTAATGTTTCTATTTATAAAACATTTAGGCTTTACTGTTGACTGTTTTATTATAGATGACTTTGCTCTTCCAACTCCTCCTAAAAGGATGAATGCACAGTCAGGTAAATATTGCACAACTATCATCTTGGGGTACTTGGAAACCTTGTGTAAAGTAATTTACATTTTTGACATATTAACACTTATGTTTAAACCCTCTAAAATGCAGAAAGAACCCCGATGGACATCCCTTCAAGCACTCAATCTCAAATCTTGGGATGCAATGGTAGCAGGAGTCCCTCTGAGTCTCTTTCTAATGATCAAAGGTATTTAATTTAAATATGATCAAAATTAGAGATGTAACAATTCATCTAACTCACGATGCGATGTGTACCAATTTTGCTGTTGCATGCTTTAAACAGATCAGTCAGACCTGGCCAAGACAGTCCCTTTCTCAGAGGCGGAGTTGGAGGTCGAGGTCTTCCTCTCGTGGACAAAGGTAAATTGTTATCAAAAGTATAATATTGATAACCTAGATTATTCTGATAATTCAAACATTTCCAGAAATGTAGATTAATTTATCTTTTTAATTACAATAATGCATTATTATTTGAATGTTAATGAGAAATTGGTGTTATTATTTTTTAAAGAATAAACCTAACATAGTATTTGGATATTAAAGTTTTCAAGGTGGAAAGAAACAAAATCTTTGCAGGTTGCTGGAAATATCTTACTCAAAATCATTTTTTTAATTGATACATTTTTTTCCCATGGTTCTACACTAACTTCTTGCACTGATTGCACTGGTGTTTCTAAACTTTTTTTTGGTTCACCAGCACAGTTAGTGCACCCAAATTTTCAACCGCGTCATATTTACAGGGTATCCGCGGGGTTGTAAAAGGTAGTAAAAGGTAGTAAATGAAATTAACACAAATTAAGGCCATTAAAAAGTATTAAAAAGTAATAAACGTCATCTGACGAGGTATTAAATTTTTTAAAACCTACACAACTATATTTTTCCCTTTCTGGCGTCTTAAAAAAGGTCTGTGAATTTATTTATCTTTTTTAATTTTATGTTCCAAGTAGGACCTTAGCTAAAACAAAGACGTCATATCGTCAGTCAGTGTGCGCGCGCACCTACAGCTGGCCGAGGCTGATCATGTCTGTAAAAAGAAACAGGAAAGAGGAGCGCGACTTTATCCTCCGACATTTAACAAGAAATTTACCTAAACAATTGTTTGTTAGCTCGAAATTATAGCAAAAGGTGTGTGTCAGTCTAACGTTTTCTTAATAAATGTACTTTAATGGTTAATTCGGCTTTATTTATTTTTTTAAAGTGTCGCTGCCTGTGTGCACCGTGATCGCTCAGCGGTGAAAACAGGAAAAAGGAGCGCGGCTCGTTTCGCCGTCATTTAACAAGAAAAATACCTAAACAATTATTTGTTAGCTCGAAATTATAGCAGAGATGTGTTTCTGTCTATCATTTTCTTAATAAATGCACTTTAATGGTCAAATTAGCTGCATTTCGCCACCGTGGTGCAGCTTGCTGCTGGATTGAAGCAGTGAGCAGAGAGGTGGGGAGAGTATGGCAGGCCGATTGGGTCATTAATAGCTAGTGAAGATTCTCAGTCATCCAGGACATGGTGAATTCTAAAAAGTGCAATAAAAAAAACAAAGTATAGTATAATAGTATAATAAATAAAGACCAGTTGTTTTTGTCTTGAACTTTTTTTAATTTGTCATTAAAGGCACGTTTTCCTATTACATGATACAACAGCCAACAGCATGCCATACCCTATGGGGCCATCAGGAACTGCAGGTTTTTTTTTTTCAGTCAGAATGAATGGAAACGGCCATATTTCAGTCAAATGGTTTATAAATATGGGGGGAAAAAATCTATAAATATGTCACTTCGTCCTATAAGTTGCAAGGCATGTAAATTATGCAAAAAACTGCAACTTACAGGATGAAAAATACAGTAGTTATTATTTTTCTCCCTCTTTTTTTGAATTATGCATGTGTTCAGTGTTGAATTACTTTAACTAAACTGTTCTGTTTTCAAGTTTACAGTTTTTGTTTGCCATTAGAGATATGTTATGTGTGGGAACAATTAAACTTTTTCTCTTGGGTTAGATTTAAATAACAAATAGGTCAGTGCTTTTATTGAGGCAAGAAGCAAATTGATGTACTGTATCCAGTAATTGTTATAAAAATACATTTACTACCAAAGCTTAGGAAGAAAATGACAGTAATCTTATCACTTTACAATTAGTTGCATGGAACTGAAATACAACAGGTTGCCGCTACGGTTACAGCTCGGTGCCGTGATGGTATTAAAAAATATTTTGATGGTATTAAAAAGGTATTAAAAGGTATTAAATTCAACTCTAGAATTTCTGCATATACCCTGATTTAACATGATAGTTTTACAGGTTCTCTCTTTATTTTATTTATTTATCTGGCTTATATTCCACAATCTTAAAATATGATTCATCATGCCAACAGAAATATGTCTTTGTGTTTCAGGAAAAACAGGACCTCAAAGCCCCTAGGAAAACTCTCCCTCTCCTGTCCAATTCTGATTGTGTGTTCGTCCAACTGCCTGCTCACGGTAGGAGATGTGCCTATCACAACATTTCCCAAAGACATTTTATGTTTAAACATTTGAAGTTGTAGTGGCTCCCTCGTTTTTCATGGTGCCCAGTAGTATACTCTCCATTTTTCATAGCAAAAATTGTTTTTATTTTGTTGAAGGTGTTTTATATTATTTTAAAAAAATATAATCAAGTGTTAACTACAGTTGTACAGTAATTGGGAGTAGTAGTTGTTGCATTGCTGCTGAAACCATTGTGATAAAATAAATGTGTTGAAGTTAAAGAATACCTTTCATTTTTTGTCATTACAGAAAATGTTTGAAGGTTTTGACAAGACATGTATTATTACGTTTGTTGGTTAAATTTGATAATGGGTTGGAGAAACATTTGAAACATCTGTAGAACTAAAAATGAGTAAAAGTTTTAGGGATGTATACTAATTTTAAGCATCACACGCTCAATTGTAGTAAAATATTGCTAAGAATGAGATTTTTTGCAGCTAGGTTTAAGATTGTTTATCTTGTAAAAAGATAAAATGTCTTATTTTTAGAAATCGTGTCAAGACAATTTTCACTTGTTGGAAGATCTTTTTGCTTATTTCAGTCAAAAAAAAATCTAATTTTAAGTTGTTTTAAACTTGTTTTCAGAGTAGACTTTTCTCCAGTGTACTACTTTTGAGCATCAGAATCTTATTATAAGACAAGAAAAGCTCACAATTGTAGTAAAATATTGCTCAAAACTAGATTTTTGTAGCTAGTTTCAAGATTCCGCATATCTTGTTTTCACTTGTTACCAGATCTTTTTGCTTATTTCAATCCAAAAAAAACTAATTTTAAGTTGTTTTAAACTTGTTTTCAGAGTAGACTTTTCTCCAGTGTACTACTTTTGAGCATCAGAATCTTATTATAAGACAAGAAAAGCTCACAATTGTAGTAAAATATTGCTCAAAACTAGATTTTTGTAGCTAGTTTCAAGATTCCGCATATCTTGTTTTCACTTGTTACCAGATCTTTTTGCTTATTTCAATCCAAAAAAAACCTAATTTTAAGTTGTTTTAAACTTGTTTTCAGAGTAGACTTTTCTCCAGTGTACTTCTTTTGAGCATCAGAATCTTATTATAAGACAAGAAAAACTCACAATTGTAGTAAAATATTGCTCAAAACTAGATTTTTATAGCTAGTTTCAAGATTCCGCATATCTTGTTTGACTTGAACAAAATGTCTTATTTTAAGAATCTTGTCAAGTGAATTTTCACTTGTTCCATTGGCAGATTTTTTTGCTTATTTCAAGCAAAAAAATCTTATTTTACATTTTTTTTTTCTTATTTTTAGAGGGGCATTTTTTCCAGTGTGCATTTACGTTAACAAAGACTGGTGCACGAACTGTGCCGTTATCAGCAGGATCTGCTCAGCTGCTGTGGAGCTTTTAACAATAAGATGTAGGCCACATTACCTCCCCCGCGACTATTCAGCGATAATAATAAGCAATGTTTACATACCCCCCGATGCTAATGCTAAAGACGCCCAGGAAGAAATTCATGACTTACTCACCTCGCTGCAGTGTAAATATCCTGAGGGGTTTTTCATTGTTTCCGGGGACTTCAATCACGTGGATTTACGTGTCATCCTTCCAACCTTCAATCAGCACGTTTTCACAGAAACACGAGGAAATAAGACATTAGACCAGGTCTACACGAATGTGAAGGGGGCGTACACGGCGAAGCCACGCCCACCGCTCGGGGCTTCCGACCATCGCTCCCTGTTATTGGTCCCTAGACAGCTACCCCCACTCCGACGTTCGATGCCAGAACAAAGAGTGATCACATCGTGGCGCCAAGATAGTTCCCCCATGCTAAGAGACTGCTTTGAAAACACAAACTGGTCTGTCTTCAAAGAGGCAGCTACGAATGGAAATTCAGTTGACCTGGAACTTTATGCTTCCTCTGTCCTGGGTTACATCAGTACATGTGCTGAAAATGTATCCATAAGAAAGTGTGTTAAATTTTACCCCAATCAAAAACCCTGGCTAAATAAGGATGTCCGCACCCTGCTGGCAGCCAGGGACACTGCATTCAAGTCTAAAGACACTGAGGAGTTGAGAAAGTGCAGGAGAGAACTGGATGATGGCATAAAGAAGGCCAAAGCCGCGTATGCACAGAGGATCGAGGGACAGTTCACCTCACATGATCCACGGAGCATGTGGCAGGGCATCAAATGCTTAACAGACTACAAGGGCAAAAGCAAACAATGCCCCAGGGACCCATCCCTGCCTGATGCCCTCAATAAGTTTTATGCACGTTTTGATGATCCAAACAGACCAACTAGCACCAGACTCACCTCATCACCAGACGAGGAGCACCTCAAAGTGACCGCAGCAGAAGTGAGAGGCAGTCTCAGAAGGATCAACCCTCATAAAGCTACGGGTCCAGACAACATCCCAGGGAAAGTTCTGAAGGAATGTGCGGACCAGCTCTGTGAGGTGCTGGCTGACATCTTCACCACCTCACTTGCACTGGAGTCAGTTCCCACCTGCCTGAAGACTGCCACCATCATCCCAGTCCCAAAAAGCTCCACAGTGACTGGTCTGAATGACTATAGACCGGTGGCCCTCACCCCGATAGTCGCTAAATGTTTTGAGAAACTGGTCATGTCCCACATCAAGACAGCCGTCAACATCAACGAGGACCCTCATCAATATGCATACCGTGAGAACCGATCAACAGAGGACGCCATCTCCTCCGTGGTCCACACTGCTCTCACCCACCTGGATCAGAAGGACTCATACGTGCGTCTGCTCTTTGTGGACTTCACATCTGCCTTCAACACCATGATCCCCCAAACTCTGATAGACAAACTATCCACACTTGGACTAAGCCCCTCTATTTGTAACTGGGTCTTAGACTTCTTAACAAACAGACCACAGTCCGTGAAGATCCACAACTTCTCCTCCTCCACCATCACCCTCAGCACTGGCTCTCCTCAGGGATGTGTGCTGAGCCCTCTTCTGTTTACTCTGCTCACATATGATTGTACAGCCACACATCCAGGCTGTCATATTGTTAAGTTTGCAGATGATACAGCTGTGGTGGGATGCATCACAGATAATGATGAATCCAGCTACAGACAGGAGGTGGAACATCTGGAGAGTTGGTGCAAAGAGAATAACCTTCACATGAATGTGAAGAAGACGAAGGAGATGATTGTGGACTTCAGAAGGAACAAACACACCCACACCCCACTGTATATAGGTGGATCTGCGGTGGAGGTGGTCTCCAGCTACAAATACCTGGGTGTACACTTGAATGATAACCTCAGCTGGAGCAATAACACCACCAGCCTGATCAAGAAAGGTCATCAGAGACTCTACTTCCTCAGACGGCTGAGACGAGCTGGTCTGAGAAGCTCAGTCCTCACCTCGTTCTACAGGTGTGCAGTGGAGAGCGTCCTGTGCTCCAGCATCAACGTGTGGCATGGAGGCTGCACAGTTGCAGAGAGGAAAGCTCTACAGAGAGTGGTGAAGGCTGCACAGAAGTCTGTGGGAGTCAGTCTCCCCACCATCACAGACATTTACACCTCCAGATGCAGAAAAAGAGCCACCTGCATCATGAAAGACCTCACTCACCCAGCACACTCACTCTTTGCACCACTCCCCTCGGGACGGAGGTTGAGGAGCATCAAATGTAGAACCACTAGACTGAGGAACAGCTTCTACCCTGAGGCTGTCAGACTCATGAATAAATAAATAATAAGAATAAACACTGCAAAATGTCACATCATGCTGATGCTGATCTGTTTCTTGTTGCTGCGTTCATCTGTGACCATCTGCTCATGTTCGTGCTGCTGTTTATAATGATGTTTTTCTACTACATTAGGGCTTAGTGTATTACTAGCTGATGTCTCTCTTAGTTAATCCTAGATGTTATTATTGTTTTTCTCTTGCATTTGTTGTTGGATGTAACTGGGACCCTGTGTACATAATCTCGTTTTCAACACATGTACTACATGCGGTGCAAATGACAATAAATTCTCTCTGACTCTGACTCTGACTCTGATTAGTGTATTATCAGTTTTTCAGATTGACAGATTTAATTATTGACCTTTATTTAACCAGACAAACTAATTATTAAAACCAATTTCTAACACTTAGAAATAAAAGTTAAATTGTTAATGCTGTGGATTGCGCCTTTAGATCCATAATTTATTTCATGAAGTTCACACAGCTGACTAGAATGAACTCAAAAAAATATTAATTTGAGTATTCAATTGATATTTTATTTGCCTAAATAAATAGTTGAAAAATGAAATAGATAATAAATATTTAATTCACACCTGTTCAGCACCTTCATCACTCATCGGACAGAACTATGCAAGCATTACTCTGAAACTAGTAAGTTACAGAAATTGGTCAATCAAACATTTAAATTATAACTCAGAAATTTCTGAATTCAGTTATAAATCAGATGTCATATATTATGTACCTCCAGGGTTTCCCCTACTTGTAATTGATCGTGGCGCTCCGCCACGGCTAAATAAAAGCTGCCACATCTTCAGAAAGAAGGTTTATTTTTTATTTTTTATTTTTTTTTAAATCAACGTAAAACAGGGGTTGACACAATCATTGTTTAGTTACTCCGAGACAACCCATTTTCGTTTCAGACAACCAGATCCCGCCTCCCAGTTGTCCGGTGGACAACCAAGAAAAAAAGACAAGCTTAAAGTTTTCCTCCGCGGGTGTTCGTCATTGTAAAAATGAATGAGAGAAAAAAAAAAAAGTCAAAGCAGTCTAGAGATTAAACTGACTGTTCTTTCACCCAATAAAGTCAAAGTCAAAGTCAAAGTCAAAGTCAACTTTATTGTCAGATCTGCAATATGTACAGTGCAGGACATACACAGGACCGAAATTGCGTTTCTCTCAGTCCCTCGGTGCAACAGTAAACATCTAAACATTGAAACACTGAAACATATAATAATAGACATAAGCATAAAAATAGTAAAACTAACACTGTCCTGAGTTGTTTTTTTTTTTTTTTTTTTTTTTTTTTTTTTTGCATAGTGGTATAAAAAAAGAGTATAAAAAGTATAACTAAAATAAACTAAAGGTTTCTAGCATTGACATTTGCAAAGTGGCAAAGCAGCGTATGAGTCAATGTACACAGTATATGTATGAGGTAGTAGTTGATGTTGTTGTAGAGGCAAAAAGTGGCATATGCAGTAAGGCACATTGGGCATCCCTAAATAAGACCGTTCAGAGCACACTGTATATGTACCAGCAGAGAAAGAGAATCACAGTCAAAGTTTTACCCAATGAGAACAGAGCAGGGTGGGTCTGAGCGCTGCCTTTTTTCCTCTCTGTGGGTGGGGGGTCTGTTTTCCTCGGCTCACCTCTCCGGGAAAGCACTCAGCGTTTCCTGGACTATTTTCCACAGAGGATTATGTCGTATTTTATATATATATATATATTTCTAAAATCAGCTCACAGCATTTCTCCTGTACCACCGTGTGTTCACGAGCACAACCAAACCGCAACACATCAGATGACTGGTTTTAAGTGAGGGCTGAGAGGCAGTTTGACAACAGCTGCTGCACCTCTCCACAAGCATCATGGCTCCGACCTGCCCGGGACTTCAAAGTCAAAGTCAAAGTCAACTTTACTGTCAGAACTGCAATATGTACAGGACATACACAGGACCGAAATTGCGTTTCTCTCAATCCCTCGGTGCAACAGTAACCATCTAAACACTAAACACTAAAACATTTAATAAACATAAGCATAAAATAGTAAAAGTGTAACACTGTCCTGAGTTTTTTCATAATAGTATAAAAGTATGAAAATTTACACCAACACTGAAACACTAAACACCCCTAAAACACCAAACACCCAATGAACATAAGCATAAAATGAAATAATAAAAGTGTAATACTGTCCTGAGTTTTTGCATAGTAGCATAAAAAGTATAAAAAGTATACAGGGAACCCTCGAGGTACGACACCTGTGACCTACGGCAACGCGGACTTACGATTTGCCTCTTTGAAAGAATGCCGTCGAAATAAGGCCAAAAAAACGGACTTACGACAGAGGTACATTAGAAGTATGTAATCGAGATACGGCAAAAAAAGTGCGTCATTACGGCAAGCGGCAAGGTGGGGGAGGGGTACAGCACCTTGAGTGTTAGTGCATGACAGTGCACGTGACCCTGGAGTAGGGGTGGGGCGACACTGCCGTACTATTGGGACGCGCCATCTTGACCACGTTGTTGAGTTTCGGCGAGAGAGAGAAAAGCAAACGTTCTGATGGACAGAACTGTTCACATCAGGACCACACCGCTGAGCCCACACCTGGCCTAAAATGCTCCCATCATTCATGGTTGAGCACTGGCTAAGCAGTTCCATCTGATCCAGGTTTGAACTTGAGAAAAACATCAGTGTCTACCTACACTTCAGTCAAAGTAAGGACATTTTGTTTCCTTGTTTCCTTTTTCTGCTGCTTCTAGCTTTTTTTAGAGTTCATGGACTTTTTCATGCACATGCACATGGACTGCACACAAACACAAACACCACATGGACTGCACTGGTTTCAAAAACATGATGGTTGCAACATGTTTCTGATGCATGTGATTTTCGGCTGATTTGGTGCTGATTCATGTCAATAAGCTGCTGCTGCTGGATGGATGGATGAATGCATGGGAGTTCCGGCTGATTTGCTGAATTTTGATGTTAACACCTGCTGCACTAAGAGAGGTGCATGGTTGACATGTTTTTGCTGCTGGATGGATGGATGCATGGGAGTTCCTTATGATTTGCTGCATTTTGATGATAACAGCTGCTGCTCAAAGATAAGTGTTCATGTTTCATGGTTGAACTCATTTGCAGATTATGGCTGAGAACTGTTCAGGAAGAGATTTGTATTTTGTAATGCTTTGTCTGTGCTGAAAAAAACATTACAGTACTGTACTTGTACATGCTGTACTGGTTTTGTGTGTTTATGGATGAATGTGTGGTATAATGTGTTATCTAAGTGTTTGTAAATAAAGTTCTGTGCATGTTTATGGCACAAGATGTCCGCTTGTTCAGTCTCATGCCGTTAAATGTGTGTGCAACGCTCCGTTAGCGGTATAGCCGCGACCTACGCCAGAAATGCGGACCTACGACAGGCACGTGTTTTTGGTATGCGAGATACGGCAGAATCGACCTAAGTCACACCCGTAGGTCCGGATCCCTGACGTAACTCGAGGGTTTCCTGTATCTATAAAATAAACTGAAGGTTCTAGCATTGACATTTGCAAAGAGTGGCACAGCAGCATATAAGTTAATGTACATAGTATATGTATGAGGTATTTGATGGCACCCCTGTAGAAAGTGCACATGATGGGGGTTGAAGCTCCAGCCCTTTTCAGCTTGCGGAGAAAGTAGAGGCGCTGGTGAGCCTTCTTGGCCAGTGCTGCAGTGTTCCTGCTCCAGGACAGGTCCTTCGAGACGTGCACTCCCAGGAACTTGGTGCTGTCCACTCTCTCCACTGCGGTGCTGTTGATGGTCAGAGGGGCATGTTGTGCATCCCTCTTCCTGAAGTCCACGACAATCTCCTTTGTCTTCTCCACGTTGAGAGTGAGATTGTTGTGTCCGCACCACAAGGCCAAGCGGCTCACCTCGTTCCTGTAGTCCGTCTCATCGTTGTTGCTGATGAGACCTACCACTGTTGTGTCGTCCGCAAACTTGATGAAGTGGTTGGAGCTGTACGATGGTGTGCAGTCGTGTGTTAGCAGGGTGAATAGAAGGGGGCTCAGCACACATCCTTGTGGGGCCCCTGTGTTCAATGTGATGGTGCTAGATGTGTTACTCCCGACCCGTACTGTCTGTGGTCTCCCGGTCAGGAAGTCTAGCAGCCAGTTACACATTGAGGTGTTCAGCCCCAGACTGTCCAGTTTATGGATGAGCTGTTGGGGGATGATGGTGTTGAATGCCGAGCTGAAGTCGATGAACAACATTCTAACATAAGAGTCCTTCGTGTCCAGATGTGTGAGAGCTGTGTGGAGGGCAGAGGAGATGGCATCGTCGGTTGAGCGATTAGGTCGGTATGCAAATTGGAAGGGATCCAGGGAGGCAGGGAGGACAGATGTGATGCTTTTCATGACTAGCCGTTCAAAGCACTTCATCAGGATGGGGGTGAGTGCTACTGGGCGATAGTCATTGAGGCATGCGGGCGTTGCCTTCTTTGGGACAGGGATGATGGTGGTGGCTTTGAAACAGGTGGGGACGATGGCCTGGCTTAGTGAGATGTTAAAGATGTCCGTGAAGACCGCTGCGAGTTCCCTTGCACAGTCCTTCAGCACACGACCAGGTATGTTGTCAGGACCAGAGGCCTTCCGGGCGTTAATCTTGATAAATGATCGCCTTACGCTGTCTGAGGACAGCGCCAGCACCTGGCCATCAGGAGAGGGGGGGAGTTTATGTGCAGGTGTGCTGTTACTTGCCTCAAACCGAGCAAAGAACTCATTCAGTTCATTCAGCGTAGAGGTTGAGCTGTCACAGGTCTGGGGGGGTGGTTTGTAGTTTGTGATGGCCTGTATTCCTTGCCACAGACTATGTGTATCCTTGCTGTCCTTGAAACGGTGAGCTATTTTCCTGGAATACTGCTCCTTGGCCTTTCTGATTCCCAGATCCAGGTTCTTTCTGGCTGCCCTCAGGCCCACCTGATCTCCCGCTTTGAAGGCAGCATTCCTGGCTCTCAGGAGTCTGTAAACCTTAGCTGTCAGCCTTCTGATTAGCCCGAACAGTGATGTCCACATGTCAACCCCTTCAGACGGTTACTTGTATAATGAGCATCAAAAATCAGTAATTTGAGCAAAAAATCAGTTGTAATCACACGCGGGTGTGGTGGAGGTGCAAGCGGACCGCAGCTATTTTATTTTATTTAATCAAGATAAATAAATAGGGGTGCACGATAGTTATCGGCTCGATAACAAGGAATTATGACGCCATACTTATCGACCCAATATCATAACAAACAGAACCGATAATATATGTACATGTTTTCCAGTGCGGTGATGAGTATGTGTGTTTATTTTTATCCGTTTTGGTCAAGCTGCTTCCCGTCCGACACAACCCGAGCGACGTTCATGTTGCGTCAGAATAAACAACTTTCTCACTAGAAAAATAATTAGAATACTCGGTGATGAAAAACAACCAGTCATTTTAATAATTATTAATATTATTTTACCAATTAACCCTGTATGTTACAAACAAACTTTATAATTATAAACATCAGAACAACTACTCCCAATTTGAGAACATGTAAAGTCCGTTACCTCCTGAATGCAGCACAGAGTCCGTCTGCTACAATGCTAACAACAACAAGCTAGCCTTCAAGAACTCGTCGGGACTTAAATCATTGTCGAGGATTTTGACAAATCCAATAAAATTGCCAGAGAGGATGCCAATCTCGGAAAAAACGACAAGCAGCCATTCACCCTCGCTAAAATCCGAAGCTTTTATCTCCTATTAGCCACGGTTTACCGGCCGAGCTGCTGCCTCTTTGTGTGTCTTCCTGTAAGTATGATGCATGAAGTATGAAGTATGATTACCTGCCCGGTCAGGCAAGCATGGGGCACACATCCACTGCTCGACTATGAGTTTTACCTGCCCTGAGCAGTCGGGCAATAGGATTTGTCGAACCCTGCTTCTGAGATAATAGTGCAGAAGTGATAACCTGTCAATCAAAATGTGAATGCATTACGACTTCATCACTTACAGAAAGACGAGCAGCAGCTCGGCTGGTAAACATGGTTAATAAGGTGATAAAAGCTTCGGTTTTTAGCGAGGGTGAACGGCTGCTTGTCATCATTTCCATCGTTAAAGTGCTAGAGATCTGCATCCTCTCTGGCAATTTTATTGGATTTGTCAAAAGCCTCAGCAATGATTTGTCCCAACGAGTTAGCTTGTTGTTGTTAGCATTTTATCAGATGGACTCTGTGCTGCATTCATGAGGTAACGGATTTTACATGTTCTCAAATTGGGAGTAGTTGTTCCATCCATTTCATCCATCCATTTTCGTCCGCTTATCCGGGGTCGGGTCGCGGGGGTAGCAGCCTAAGTAGGGAGGCCCAGACTTCCCTCTCCCCAGCCACTTGGAGCAGCTCCTCTGGGGGAATCCCAAGGCGTTCCCAGGCCAGCCGAGAAACATAGTCCCTCCAGCGTGTCCTGGGTCTTCCTCTGGGTCTCCTCCCGGTGGGACATGCCCGGAACACCTCACCAGGGAGGCGTCCAGGAGGCATCCTAACCAGATGCCCGAGCCACCTCAACTGGCTCCTCTCGATGTGGAGAAGCAGCGGCTCTACTCCGAGTCCCTCCCGGATGACTGAGCTTCTCACCCTATCTCTAAGGGAGAGTCCAGACTCCCTGCGGAGAAAACTCCACAGGAGTAGTTGTTCCGGTGTTTATAATTATAAAGCTTGTGTGTAACATACAGGGTTAATTGGTAAAATAATATTAATAATTATTGAAATGACTGGTTGTTTTTCATCACTGAGTATTCTAATTATTGTTCTAGTGAGAAAGTTGTTTATTCCGACGCAACTTGAACGTTGCTTGGGTCGCGTCGGACGGGAAGTGATTTGACCAAAACGGATAAAAATAAACACACATTCTCATCGCCGCGCCGGCAAACATGTACATATATTATTGGTTCTGTTTGTTATGATATCGGGCCGATAAGTATGACGTCATAATTCACTGATATCGGCCCAATAACTATTGTGCACCCCATTTAGGACCATACTGAGACACAGCTTTTCTGGGATAAATGTAATTTTTGTATTTTAATAGCACTTTGAGATTTTCATTAATGAAAAGTGCGTTATAAATTGAATTCATTATTATTATTATTATTAATTTATTAAATGATCAAATATGAAGAATAAATAATTACATGACCTGAAAAAATCTAAATAATCTTTTTGAATAAAATAGTATTTTAAAAAAGAAATCTGTCTAACAAATAAACATTTGTATGTTTTAAGTTATTTTGCTCTGTGCAAAAGATAGATATTTGCTGCTTGGATTGGAGAGTGTGGAAAGCTGGTTTAACCAAGGCTGAAGATGCAGAAGACCAAACTACAGGAGCTGTTCATCTGAGGTAGATGTGTAGTCTAAAAGACATTTAACCATGAAATATTCAGTTTGCGATGTTTATATGACATACACCCAGCCCCTCGGTCACTTAGGTAGTTTACAAAATTTATGTAGAGTAAAAAAATTAAGTAAAAAACTTGGTGGACTGATTTGGCATGATGTCCTGAGACGTTGCAGCTGATAGGAGTCATAAAACTGAACAGGGGGACGTTAGATGCCCTGACACACCTATAGATAAATGTGTTAAATGAGTGAAGGAAAATATGAGCACCAAGCAACATCCCTAGGTGCTCCCCTGAGAACCAGAGCAAAAATGTTATGTCCAACCCTGCTTATAACTGCACAACAAGCATACAATTATCATTACACTGGCGAAAAAGCCTTGTTGGTGTAAGGATTGGCTCCATCCCCTCCTTACATCCTGTGTCTGTTCCTCTGTTGGTCTGTCTGCTCAGCGTCACAGGTGTTTGTGTTCAGCACTTATTAGGTTGTGTATATTAGTCAGGGTTCATGTGTGTCTCATTGTCGGGTCATTGTCCCTGTTACCCTGGTGTGTCGTTCCCCAGCTCCTTGGTCTGTGAGTACATCTTGTCTACATGTTTGAGCTTAGTGTTTCAGTGTTTCAGTGTTAGTACTCAGCCACAGTTAGAGCGTCTGTTATTATTTTGTACTGCCACGTCAGTGTTTGATTTCACCTTATTAAAGTATTTTGGTTTTACTCGTGCCTCGGAAGTCTGCCTGTCTGCACCAAGGGACTCATCCCTCACACACCGCACCCCACCGTGACAGAATGACCCGACCATTTTGAGTCCCGCGGACAGGTAACATAGACTCACCTAGAGGCTGAAGATGTCTGCTCGGAGGGAGGCTGCAGCCATCAGAGTTGGCGGGTTTCGAACCGAGCCCGCTTGGAGCAGCAACAGGTCCGAGCTAGAGCAGCTTCCATCACCAATGTTGGTGGCGGAGCGAGAGGGGAAGCGTCGGGGCGGCTGCTCCGACCAGTTCACTTCCTACGCTCCTGCACGAGCCATCTCTTTGTGGGATGTGTCCGACGACGGGTCAGATTCGGACCCGGGAGGACTCCTGCCGTTTCCTGCTCCGGAGACACGAGGCCGCAGGAGAAGGCGTCGACCGGCGAAGCCGCGCACTTCCGGTTTTCAGCCTGCTCTCCCCCGTAATTCTCCCACGCTGTCTGTAGAGCCGGCGGGCGTTTCAAAGGGGGTGGGGTACCCACGTCCATGCACTGTGTCGTCTCGGGGGAGACGTTCTTTGGAGGGGGGGTATGTGTTCCCTCACACCATGTCTGCAGGAGTCTCCGTGACTCCTGCATGCCACACAGCTGATGCAGGACTCACACAGGAAGAGCCTGCAGGACACTCTGAAGGAGATCCCACCACGACCACAGGGGTCGCTGTGGGACAGAGATCTGAAGAGGCCATTCACATATTCCAGCAGATAAAAAGACTGTTTTATGCTGCTGTCAATAAACCGGACCCTTGTTACAAATATAAGACATACTCCATTATTGTAGACATCATTGTTAACAGTCCCTGTTCTGTAATTGACCCAGGTTTCATTCAGATCCTAACTTTGGCTAAGATGGGGCAGGAGGAGAGTAAGGCCAAGATGGAGGGCGCTGTGGGCGCTGCTCCCAAACCACCAGAGGGTACTGTCCTGCCTGTGGCACCTACAGAGGGTGCTGTCCTGTCTGAAGCACCTACAGAGGGTGCTGTCCTGTCTGAAGCACCTACAGAGGGTGCTGTCCTGTCTGAAGCACCTACAGAGGGTGCTGTCCTGTCTGAAGCACCTACAGAGGGTGCTGTCCTGTCTGAAGCACCTACAGAGGGTGCTGTCCTGTCTGAAGCACCTACAGAGGGTGCTGTCCTGTCTGAAGCACCTACAGAGGGTGCTGTCCTGTCTGAAGCACCTACAGAGGGTGCTGTCCTGTCTGAGGCACCTACAGAGGGTGCTGTCCTGTCTGAGGCACCTACAGAGGGTGCTGTCCTGTCTGAGGCACCTACAGAGGGTGCTGTCCTGTCTGAGGCACCTACAGAGGGTGCTGTCCTGTCTGAGGCACCAGGGGGTGCTGCACCTACAGGTCCTGCCCCTGCACCGTCTCCAGAGGGTCCCGGCGCGGGGGACACCTCCGCCTCTACGGAGGGTCCCAGCACGACGGACGCTTCCACGTCGATGGAGGGTCCACCACGCGTCGCTGACGCCTCCACGTCGATGGAGGGTCCACCACGCGTCGCTGACGCCTCCACGTCGATGGAGGGTCCACCACTCCTCGCAGACGTCTCCACGTCGATGGAGGGTCCACCACTCCTCGCAGACGCCTCCACGTCCATGGAGGGTCCACTCGCCGCAGACGCCTCCACGTCCATGGAGGGTCCACTCGCCGCAGACGCCTCCACGTCCATGGAGGGTCCACTCGCCGCAGACGCCTCCACATCCATGGAGGGTCCACTCATCGCTGACGCCTCCACGTCGATGGAGGGTCACGTATCCTGTCCAGAGGGGTCCTTGGAGGGACCCCCTCACGTATCCTGTCCAGAGGGGTCCTTGGAGGGACCCCCTCATGTATCCTGTCCATGGGGGTCCTTGGAGGGACCCCCTCACGTCTACTGCTGTCCAGAGGGGTCTCAGGAGAGACCCCCTCACGTATCCTGTCCAGAGGGGTCTCAGGAGAGACCCCCTCACGTATCCTGTCCAGAGGGGTCTCAGGAGAGACCCCCTCACGTATCGCTGTCCAGAGGGGTCTCAGGAGAGACCCCCTCACGTCTACTGCTGTCCAGAGGGGTCTCAGGAGAGACCCCCTCACGTCTACTGCTGTCCAGAGGGGTCTCAGGAGAGACCCCCTCACGTCTACTGCTGTCCAGAGGGGTCTCAGGAGAGACCCCCTCACGTCTACTGCTGTCCAGAGGGGTCTCAGGAGAGACCCCCTCACGTCTACTGCTGTCCAGAGGGGTCTCAGGAGAGACCCCCTCACGTCTACTGCTGTCCAGAGGGGTCTCAGGAGAGACCCCCTCACGTGTCCTGTCTTGAGGGGTCCTTGGAGGGATCCCCTCACGTCTACTGCTGTCCGGAGGGGTCTCAGGAGAGACCCCCTCACTGCTGTCCGGAGGGGTCTCAGGAGAGATCCCCTCACTGCTGTCCGGAGGGGTCTCAGGAGAGATCCCCTCGCGTTTATTGCTCCGGGTGGTCGCTCGAGGTCTCCACGCTCGAGGTCTCCACGCTCGAGGTCTCCCGCTCGAGGTCTCCACGCTCGAGGTCTCCACGCTCGAGGTCTCCGCTCGAGGTCTCCCGCTCGAGGTCTCCACGCTCGAGGTCTCCACGCACGAGGCCTCTACGTCTGATGTCTCGACGCCCAGAGACGTCTCTGCGCTTGGCGCCGCTGTGCCGCATGAGGGGGCTCCTGTTTTAGGTGGGCCCTGGAGGGTCCCACCCTCGTCTTCGACCGTCCTGAGGCCTCGTCCTCGATGGAAGTTCCTGCTCGATGGATGGTCCCCGGGACGCCCGCCTGAGGTTTCTCTGCGGTGTGGACTGCCTCCTGGTCGTCCACCGGAGGGGGTCCTGTGTAATGGACAGTCTCCCGGTCGTCCACCTGAGGGGTCCATGCCAGAGGTCAACATCTTGGCCTCGTTGTTTGGGCGCTCGTTAGTGTTCTAGTTTTGTTTTTGTGTTTAGCTTTTGTCCCAGGCCTTGTTCCTGTCGGTTTTTGATTTGCTGTCCTTGTGTTTTGTCCCCTGTCCTTGTGTTTTCTCGTGCCCGCCGTCCTTACGGTTCCTCCCTCTGCCCGCCCTGTGTTTTTGGGGTGTTTTTTGGGGACGCCGGGGGGCGTCTTTGAGGGGGGGTACTGTAAGGATTGGCTCCATCCCCTCCTTACATCCTGTGTCTGTTCCTCTGTTGGTCTGTCTGCTCAGCGTCACAGGTGTTTGTGTTCAGCATTAATTAGGTTGTGTATATTAGTCAGGGTTCATGTGTGTCTCATTGTCGGGTCATTGTCCCTGTTACCCTGGTGTGTCGTTCCCCAGCTCCTTGGTCTGTGAGTACATCTTGTCTACATGTTTGAGCTTAGTGTTTCAGTGTTTCAGTGTTAGTACTCAGCCACAGTTAGAGCGTCTGTTATTATTTTGTACTGCCACGTCAGTGTTTGATTTCACCTTATTAAAGTATTTTGGTTTTACTCGTGCCTCGGAAGTCTGCCTGTCTGCACCAAGGGACTCATCCCTCACACACCGCACCCCACCGTGACAGTTGGCACACTTAGAGCCTCAAACCAACAACTGACCCTCTCACAGGAGACAGTTGGCCATATAACCGTGGCAATGACAAGGAAAGTGCCAAGTCATATGTTGTGAACACAGGGCAGCCATCCTTAAAAAACAACAACAACCTACCTTGCTACTCAAGATCGCCTTCGTCTTCATAACAGTCCATCTGTCTATTTGGGGTAGCCTTTTTTGCACTCTGTAATAGAATAATGTCAAAAGTAATTAATATTTCACATTATACCAGTGGTAAAATTCAAATTTATGATTTTTTTTTTGTTTTAACTTAACTTGTCATTCTTGGACTTAAGCCGGTGTTTCGAGCCTCCGTCACGGTAAGGGGCAAGCTTCAGAATTTCACCCAACTCTTCATTGACATCCTCTTTAGTTGCCCTTTTGTAGACATTCAAGCATGCTTCTGTAATAGCAAGCACACATAGACAACTATAGTGTTGGCTTTTAAATTTCAGACAAAGAATGATCATTCTGTAAACCATTGCAAACTTACTAATTATCACTCTATAAATGGGCAGGGACGTGAAGGATTTCTTGCCCTTTTTCCCATGCAGACTGTACAGCTCCCATACTCTGTTTTGGCACACTTCCCTCAACATGGACCGGACTCCAATTGTAAGGTCACGGCCACCAATGCAGCCCAGTGCTGTCACCTAAATGAAAAATAAAAATTCCCATATCAACATTCCTACAAATAATTATATCACTTTATGAAAATAAACAGAGAATTTAGTTACCAGCTGCTCTCTGAAGACTTCTTCACCTTTAATCTTTTCACAAAGTGCATCCATCTCTTCAGGTGTTTTAACAGGTTCTGGAATCAGTTCTTTGATGTCAAAAACCTTTTTCCCACCAGAATTCTTCGCTGCCAGACCTCGCAAGATATTCAGCATCTCTAACTGGTTCCCTTTCATGCTTTCAACCTTCATGTTCAGCTGGAAGACTAAAACAAAAGAAGGTTAATACCTGATACAATAAAACATTTTTATGAACTACTAGTACTGAGCTATAAGGCCAATAAAAATAACCTTGACTTTCAAGAGATTTCCATCTCGCTTCAGTAGCAGCAGGAGTGCATTCTGCTTGTTGAGTGTGAGCAGCCAATGTAGTTCTTTGGCAGCACGGTGGCACAACTGGTAGAGCTGCTGCCTCTCAGCGAGAAGGTTGCCGGTTCAAATCCCGGTCCGGGGGCCTTTCTGGGTGGAGTTTGCATGTTCTCCCCGTGCATGCGTGGGTTTCCTCCGGGTACTCCGGTTTCCTCCCACAGACCAAAAAACATGCTTGTTAGGCTGATTGGTGACTCTAAATTGACCCTAGGTGTGAGTGTGAGAGTGGATGGTTGTTTGGTGTGAGTGAGACAGGTCCCTCTTGTAAATGAGTCCCCGTGACTCAACGAGGCTAGCCTGTATAAATAAAGGTTGAATGAATGAATGAAAAAGTTCTTCTGATGAATGAATAACCAGACTGGTGAGGTTTAGGTGTGTTCATGCTTAATGAAGACACTGGGATGGGTGAGTTGTTGGACTGGCGTGAGCTGGGTGTGGCCAGTGGTGCTGGTTGTACATCCCGGTTTTGATTACTGATTACTGAGTGCTTAGACTGGCGCAAGTTGGGTATCTCCAAGTTTGGGGGACTTGGCAATGGTGGTGGACTGTCCTGACTGTACTGTTGTTCATGCCTCACACGTTTTCCATGGATAGTAACTGGCCGTGCCTCCTCCTCATCTGAATAAATAAACAGACTTTTATGTAGAGACACATATACTAAAATTCTTTACTTGTGAAGACTTGTTTCAAAAAGTACAATTATAAGTGTAATTTTAAATACCCACCATCACCATCAAACATGTTTTCCTCCTAATCTGTTTCACATCTAAAATTAGGCATGACCCGTTTCCGCTTGCTTGGCAGCTCAGCGTCTGATTCTGGATTTGAAAAGACAGATGCCCGATTCTCATATTTCAAGGCCTTCTGCCAGTCTTCTGGAAAAGCCCAAATTTGAAACATTGCTTAATAAACCAGTCAAATTACCATCTCACATAATCGGTCAAGTTTTGTTTCTTGAAACTACTACTACTACTATTACTATGATGTACTTTTCCTTACCAGTCAGTGTTTTTGGGAATATTCTCACTGAAACTTTAAGCCACTGTTCCTTGTCTGGCAACTCAGCTTTCTTGATCCGTGAATGACATGGTTTGCGTTCTGGCCAGTAGCAGAAGTGACCCTGTGAAAAACATATTATACACGTACCAGTAATACATAGAATATTTGATGGTTTTCTGACATTTAGCCAAAAATTGAGATCATTGAAATTATTTAACCTCATCATCCTGTCCTATCCATACTTTTGGTACAGCCGATACTGACCCGGCCTTCACCCAGAAATTCCACTATAACCTACTCAGCTCTGTCGTCATCCATCTGTAAAAAGATCAGCATTCAGTTTAAGGGCAAATGCAAAAAATATTGAATACACAGACTAAAAGTGAAAACTTACTACAGGTATGACTATGTTTATGTCTCTATTCATAGGTCATGCAGTATGCCCATGAATATGATGTGGCCAGTGTCGTCTTCAACCAATCTGATGGCACTGTTTGTGAGGCTCTGTTCTGGAAGCATCTTCATATGGGCATTCCTTCTATGAACTCTATACATTTGAAGTAGCCGCGAGTCACAGGGTTTGGTGAATAAAGCTTCACCATGTTCGTAGACTCTGCACAGATAGTTGTTCTTTTCAGTACCAGTTACTTGAGTTGCTTCACAACATGAATGAGCATCCAATATAAAAGCATTGTTTGGTGGCGTAGTTGAGACCTTGTGGCTCTCCTTCAGACTTTTTTTCATTCATTCATTCAACCTTTATTTATACAGGCTAGCCTCGTTGAGTCATGGGGACTCATTTACAAGAGGGACCTGTCTCACTCACACCAAACAACCATCCACTCTCACACTCACACCTAGGGTCAATTTAGAGTCACCAATCAGCCTAACAAGCATGTTTTTTGGTCTGTGGGAGGAAACCGGAGTACCCGGAGGAAACCCACGCATGCACGGGGAGAACATGCAAACTCCACCCAGAAAGGCCCCGGACCGGGATTTGAACCGGCAACCTTCTCGCTGAGAGGCAGCAGCTCTACCAGTTGTGCCACCGTGCTGCCCGAGACTTTGCTCTATGTGCCTTCTTCTTTCACTGAGTCTCTTAATAACTTGCACCAGTGGATTATTTCCTGATCTAACAGATTTCTTAAGCTTTTGCATGTAGTTCTCAAAGGGGAATGCTGAACACGCATCCAGGGATCCATGGTCCTTCACTTCATCTGCTAAGTGAAGCATAGCATGCACATTGTACACTAAAAACTCTTTTCCATACAGATTACGGGCCTGGGTAACAAAGTGTTCCAGAAGTTTATGTGCATAGTCTCTGTGATTTTCCGAGAGTTTTGGAGACACAAGTATTGACAATGCAACACTCAGTGTCATAAAATTGTCATAAAGATCTGGCCTAAGAATATTTTGTAGTGCCAGTTTTCCTGTATATAACAGGAACTGTCTGTATTCTGTGGCCTTCCATCTATCAACTTCTCTCAATGAACGTGGTTTTCTTGCAAATCTCGATGGAATACATTTCTTCATTATCTCGAGCCTGTCACTAATCTGTTGAATATGTTCTGCTGAATGTTTTACATTCCGATTGCCTCTGATCCATACAAGAAGAAGCTTCTTCATGACACCTAAACACACCTGGTGCATGTAATCAACTGGGAATGCCTTAATCATGTCAATGGGTAGTTGACAGAAAGGGGAACTACCATGGTGATGTTCTGGATAAGACTGACTGCGGAATGAAGCATCAGTGCGCAAATTCAGGTTCATAACCTCCTGGTATGTCATTCTCCCAAAATGTTGACCTTGCTGAGAACACTTGTCACAACCAGAATATCCAGCAAAGAGTTTAGTATTTTTCACCATGGCTTTTGCAAGCGCATCATCACACATTATGCAGCGAAGTATTACAGGTATAGTGTCATCACCATCTTTAAGGCCATTATGCAAAACCACCTTCAGCTCTTCAATGGTATCAATGAGGAAATCAAGATTCTTGGGTTTTGATTTTCCACATGTCAAAGCCACAGGGAAGACAATGGTTGGGTGCATATTTACAATTGAACAAAGTACTGGCCAAAATTCCATTTGTGAGCTGCGAAAGAGTGGTAGCCCATCAATGTTCAATGATATTTCCAACTCATCGACTTGTGCCCTTTTATGTACTGGATACATCTTAAAATGTTTCAACAGTTCACTAGCAACTCCAAAGTAGTAATACTCCATGTCTGACTTAATCTCTGTTTCTACTTCTGTAACGGTGACAAAGTCAAAGTCAAAGTCAACTTTATTGTCAGAACTGCAATATGTACATGACATACACAGAATTGAAATTGCGTTTCTCTCAGTCCCTCGGTGCAACAGTAACTATTTAAACATTGAAACACTGAAACATATAATAATAGACATAAGCATAAAATAGTAAAACTGTAACACTGTCCTGAGTTTTTGCATAGTGGTATAAGAGTATGAAAATTTACACCAACTCTAAAACTAAAACTAAAACACTAAACATTTAATGAACATAATACTGTCCTGAGTTTTTGCATACTAGTATAAAAAAGTATAAAAAGTATAACTATAAAATAAACTAAAGGTTCTAGCATTGACATTTGCAAAGTGGCAAAGCAGCATATGAGTTAATGTACACAGTATATGTATGAGGTAGTAGTTGATGTTGTTATAGAGGCAAAAGTGGCATATGCAGTAAGGCACATTGGGCATCCTTAAATAAGGCTGGTCAGAGAATACTGTATATGTATCAGCAGTGGTGTAGATATAAAAGTAGTGTAAATGTAAACAGTAGTAATAAATGTAAGCAGTAGTAATAAATGTAAACAGTATTAATAAATGTAAACATTGAATGTAACCAGTAGTATGTAAACAGAGAATGTAAACAGTATTATGACTATAGGCAGTGATGTAATACAAACATTAGTGCAAATATGAGAAGTAGTGCAAACTGAATGAGCACATGACCGAGAGTTTAGTGAATAACCCGTTTGATGACACAGAGTCCAGTGTTAAAATCTTTGTGTTGTGTGGTAATGTGTGAGAAAGTTTTTAGTGTTAAGGCAGTTCAAATGGGAGGGGGGGCAGAGCAGGCAGAGTGTTTAGCATCCTGACTGCCTGATGAACAGAGCTGTCACTCAGTCTGCTGGTTCGAGCCTGGAGACTTCTCAGTCTCCTCCCTGATGGCAACAGGCTGAAGCAGCTGTGTAGTGGGTGTGTGGGATCACCTGCCATGCAGAGGGCTTTCCGAGTGAGGCGGTTGCTGTGTAAGTCCTGCAGTGAGGGGAAGGAGGTGCCGACGATCTTCTCAGCTGCTCTCACGATGCGCTGGAGGCTCTTGCGGCAGGATGCAGTACATGCACCAAACCACACAGTGATGCAGCTTGTCAGGACACTTTCTATGGCACCTCTGTAGAAGGTGCACATGATGGGGGTTGAAGCTCCAGCCCTTTTCAGCTTGCGGAGAAAGTAGAGACGCTGGTGAGCCTTCTTGGCCAGTGATGCAGTGTTCCTGCTCCAGGACAGGTCCTCTGAGACGTGCACTCCCAGGAACTTGGTGCTGTCTACTCTCTCCACTGCGGTGCTGTTGATGGTCAGAGGGGCATGTTGGGCATCCCTCTTCCTGAAGTCCACAACAATCTCCTTTGTCTTCTCCACGTTGAGAGTGAGATTGTTGTGTCCGCACCACAAGGCCAGGCGGCTCACCTCGTTCCTGTAGTCCGTCTCATCGTTGTTGCTGATGAGATCCACCACTGTTGTGCCGCACAACAAGGCCAGGCGGCTCACCTCGTTCCTGTAGTCCGTCTCATCGTTGTTGCTGATGAGACCCACCACTGTTGTGTCGTCCGCAAACTTGATGAAGTGGTTGGAGCTGTATGATGGTGTGCAGTCGTGTGTTAGCAGGGTGAATAGAAGGGGGCTCAGCACACATCCTTGTGGGGCCCCTGTGTTCAATGTGATGGTGCTAGATGTGTTACTCCCGACCCGTACTGTCTGTGGTCTCCCGGTCAGGAAGTCTAGCAGCCAGTTACACATTGAGGTGTTCAGCCCCAGACTGTCCAGTTTAAGGATGAGCTGTTGGGGGATGATGGTGTTGAATGCTGAGCTGAAGTCGATGAACAGCATTCTAACATAAGAGTCCTTCGTGTCCAGATGTGTGAGAGCTGTGTGGAGGGCAGAGGAGATGGCATCGTCGGTTGAGCGATTAGGTCGGTATGCAAATTGGAAGGGATCCAGGGAGGCAGGGAGGACAGATGTGATGCTTTTCATGACTAGCCGTTCAAAGCACTTCATCAGGATGGGGGTGAGTGCTACTGGACGATAGTCATTGAGGCATGCGGGCGTTGCCTTCTTTGGGACAGGGATGATGGTGGTGGCTTTGAAACAGGTGGGGACGATGGCCTGGCTCAGTGAGATGTTGAAGATGTCCGTGAAGACCGCTGCGAGTTCCCCTGCACAGTCCTTCAGCACACGACCAGGTATGTTGTCAGGACCAGAGGCCTTCCGGGCGTTAATCTTGATGAATGATCGCCTTACGCTGTCTGAGGACAGCGCCAGCACCTGGCCATCAGGAGAGGGGGGGAGTTTATGTGCAGGTGTGCTGTTACTTGCCTCGAACCGAGCAAAGAAGTCATTCAGTTCATTCAGCGCAGAGGCTGAGCTGTCACAGGTCTGGGGGGATGGTTTGTAGTTTGTGATGGTCTGTATTCCCTGCCATAGACTGCGTGTATCCTTGCTGTCCTTGAAACGGTGAGCTATTTTCCTGGAATACTGCTTCTCTGACTCACTGATGTCCCAGTCCAGGTTCATTCTGGCTGCCCTTAGGCCCACCTGATCTCCCGCTTTGAAGGCAGCATTCCTGGCTTTCAGGAGTCTGTAAACCTCTGCTGTCAGCCATGGCTTCTGATTAGCCCGAACAGTGATGGTTTTAAGGTTGGTTACATCATCAATGCACTTGGTGATGTATGAACATACAGTGTCTGAGTACTCCTGGAGACATGTGTTGTTGTTTGTGGTAGCAGCTTCTTTGAACATACCCCAATCTGTGGTGTCAAAACAGTCCTGGAGTGCCTCTGAAGACCCCTCTGGCCACACTCGTATCTGCTTGCGGACTGGTTTTGTGACTTTCACCAGCGGCCTGTATGCAGGCTTTAGCATGACACATATATGGTCAGAAGCACCAATGTGGGGGAGGGGGAGGGCTCTGTAGGGATTTTTCATGGTGGTGTAAACTTGGTCCAGTGTGTTGTTTCCTCTTGTTGCAAAGTTTATGTTTCTGTATGTTTTTGGAAATACACTCTTTAAATCTGCTTTGTTGAAATCACCAGCCGTGATGAGAAAAGCATCAGGATGGGCTGTTTGTTGCTCACTGATGTGCAGATATAGTTCATTCAGGGCCTCACTTCTAACTTTGCTGTTGGAGCTTGGAGGGATATATACAGCAACAATCATAACAGCTGTAAATTCCCTTGGTAAATAGAACGGTCTGCATTTAATAGTCATAAACTCCACTAAAGGTGAGCAGTGCTTGTAGACCACAGAAGCATCCATACACCATGCGTTGTTGATGTAAACACAGAGCCCGCCACCGCGTGTCTTACCTCCCTCGAGGGTTCGGTCCACTCTGTAGCATGTTAGCTGATCCAACTGAATAGCATGGTCTGGAACGTTGTTGTTAAGCCACGTTTCCGTGAATACAAACACACAACAGTCTCTCACAGTCTTTTGTGTCGTTCGTAGCAGGCGTATATAATCCAATTTGTTGTCCAAGGAGCGCACGTTAGCCAAAACCATGGATGGAATAGCCGGCCTGTGTGGGCTAGCTGCTAGCCTCGCTCTGATACCTCCACGTTTGCCCCGCTTCTGTTTCCTGTCACGCCGCTTGTGGCGTTTCCACTGCGGGCGCGGTGAAGGGAGGCTCGGGGCTGGCTTCCGCTTTCTGTCAAGCCGCTTGTGGCGCTTCCACGGCGGGCGCGATGAAGGGAAGCTCGGGGCTGGCTTCCAGAGCAGGTCGCAGTCACGAAGCTCACGTAGCTTCTCCTCGAGCTCATGTAGCTTCTCCTGGAGTTCGCTGTTTATTCCCAAATGAGCGGTTTTCCGGACATCAAGCAGGAATTCACGGCTATACTTGCGTTCTTGAACACGTAGACAAGACGAAGACGTGCCGGCAAATTGCGGCATGCAGGACAAAACAGACGAAAGCACCGTGTTGCTGGGAGAGAGAGAAGCCGCGGCGTTTGCACGCGCCGCCATTTTATAAATAATAATAAGTGGAGTAATGTACGAGCAGTAGCTGGCAAATCACGATGACCAGATTTCTTCAGTAGCCTCAGAAGACCGTTCAGTGCATTGTGCTTCACTTGGAAATCTGTGGCCCATAAAACCAATTCATCTTGAAAGCTGTCCAAGTCACTCTCATTGTCACTTTCTGTGTCAGATGAAAGAGTAACATGCTGGTCGATTTCTACCCAGATTTCACTTTGTGAATCACTGTGAGCATCACTGTTCCCAAGAGCTCCTGCACAACTGGGAGGAGCATTTGCAACTTCACTCTCAGACTGAGCGACCATCACTGCTTCTGCTGTAGAAACAGTAGATAATGACAGGTCACATTCTTGGTCACTGTCTTCACTCTCCACAGTATTCTGTCCACGTTGTCTCTTCAGATGTCTAGTTGTGGCAGCCCACCTCCGCTTGTACTCTCGTTGCAAACATTTCCTTGACATTGTGAATGAAATTTTGTTCCTCAGTTTTCTGAAAGGAATTACAAGTAAATTTATACATTCAAGCGTACAACAGCCCAAAGTCATCATCTATTGCAGGGATAGTAAATTCAGGTACTCAAGGTCCACAGCCCTACACATTGTACTTGTTTCTCTGCTCCAACACACTTGATTTGAATGAATGAATGATATTCAGGCTTCTGCAGAACTTGGAAGAAGTAATTCACTAACTGAATCAGGTGTGTTAGAGAAGGGAAAAAAGTAAAACATGAGGGTTGTGTACTTCGAGGACCGGAATTGTCTATCCCTGCTCTATTGAGTTAGTTTAAAAACATTGTCAGAAGTTAATTATATTTATTGGTTCTAATAATTTGGTAAGTCAGATATATCAATAGCATATTGCAGACAATTTATTTGCTCTAAAGAGTTAAAATTTACGAGTAAAAACCTGTTGGATACTATTAACAATATATCATGAGAAGTTCTGATAGATCTATGCCTAAACTTATAAAGGAATGGTGGGAATTAAAATAAATTCATGAAAAATCTATCACTGAAAATGATATAAGGATATCTAAGAACATCAGAACATCCCCTAGGCCTACCTGAAATTAAGAGTATGAAATGTAAATTCAGAAAGAGTAATTGTAATTTTACATTTATTAATACTGCTTACATTTACTACTACTGTTTACATTTACACTACTTTTATATCTACACTACTGCTGATAAATATACAGTATTCTCTGGCTGGCCTTGCTTAGGGATAACCATTGTGCCTTATGTGCCTCTGTGCCAGCATCAACTACCTCATGCATATACTGTGAACATTAACTCATATGCTGCTTTGCCACTCTTCGCAAATGTCAATACCAGAACCTTCATTTTATTTTATAGATATACTTTTTGTACTTTTTATACTACTATGCAAAAATTCAGGACAGTACTACACTTTTAGTATTTCATTTTATGCTTATGTCCATTAAATGTTTAGTGTTTTAGTGTTAGTGGAAATTTTCATACTTTTATACTACTATGCAAAAACTCAGGTCAGTGTTACACTTTTGCTATTTTATGCTTGTGTTTATCGAATGTTTTGGTGTTTGGTGTTTGAATATTTACTGTTGCACCGAGGGACTGAGAGAAACGCAATTTCAATCCTGTGTATGTCCTGTACATATTGCAGTTTTGACAATAAAGTTGACTTTGATTAGCTTTCTTATTTCAGTCTGATGAAAGACTTGAAAACATGTGCTGCACTGCAATGTACATATGTACATTGCACATATATGTACATATATGTCATTGGGCCACTCTTGGCAGCAACAACTGCTAATAATAACTGTTAATAATACAGACCATCATTTATGAAGTGCATATTGTGGTACTCCTGTTATCTTTGTCTCATATTTAAATATGCTCGGAGAACTGAAACTTTAAATGTGACAATTGACATGTAAAATAAATAAATTATATACACATACAAACACACCGCATTACCATTGTAAATTTCATTTTAAATTATTGGTACAGAATACTTATATTAGCTACTTACAAAGCAAATATGGCTCACCTTATGTGTCAATGATGGCTGGGTCCAGGCCTGTGGGAAGAGAGGGTGATGTTAAATCAATGTTCTTACAAACATTAATCACTTGACAATTATATATTTTTTGTAAAAGGCAGCCAATGGAGTCTTAGCGTTAACTGTCGAGATAATGTGCGTTTTATATCATTATGTCACCTGTAAGCAGCACAAGAAAACTGGCTTCATCAACAGCTCACACAGTGATTAGCTCAGTGGATTAAAATTTGCCGCTACCACACAACGTTAATGCAACAGTCTATCATATTTTCTTACCGGACAACGCAGTCAGCCCTGGCAGCTAGCTAGCTTTTCCAACGCAAGCGGGTTTGTTTTTTCCCTCGTGCCACTGCAGGCTAGGACCTAGCGTTAGCAACGAAGCATTCTGCTATATGGAGGCATTGAAATAACCACCACCCCCGAAAAAAAAAAAAACACCACCTTCCACACAAGCTGAAAATGTTATCGGACTACAAGCACCGCTGATTTTTTTCTCTCCCTCCAACAGAGTTTAGGCGACAGGACAAGTGGCTAGCACAAGCGGCTAGCTAACATTAGGCTAGCAACGAAGCATTCTGCTGGAGGCATTGATTACAAAATAACCATCACACCCGGAAAAAAAACACCACCACCACCACCTTCCACACAAGCTGAAAATGTTATCGGACTACAAGCACTGCTGATTTTTTTCCCTTCCAACAGAGATTTAGGCGACAGGACAAGCGGCACCTAGCCTAGCATGGTGTCCGCACCCGGCACGAAGGCGGGCTGGCATTGCGGTTGTGGCGCGGCGGGCCGCGGCGACTCTGGACGTGCGTCGGGCACTTTTCCGCTTAAAAAGGGAACCCTGTTCATTTTAAAAGATAACTGCCTTAGTAAATAACTTACTCTTCAATTTGGACGTTGTCCTCAGTCGATGCGGGAGAGAAATGATTGCCAGTTGCACGTGCTGCTCGGCTGTGTGAAAATTTACGTCATGACGTCAGACGTAGGATGCAACGCATGCACGCAACATTGATCTGGCAGGTGGCAAAGGGAACGTTTGTTTAACGTTATAATAACGTTAGGTTAGAACGTTACATCTAGGTTTGTTCAAACGTTAGTCAAAACCTTCAAAGAACGTTTTAAGAACGTTGTAATCTAACAGAATCATGTAAGAACCATACCAGAACGTTAGTTTAACATTCCCTGTTACTTGGGCTGCAGGTTCTGGGTCTCCTGCTACAGGTTCTGGGTCTTCTGCTGCAGGTTCTGGGTCTCCTGCTGCAGGTTCTGGGTCTCCTGCTGCAGGTTCTGGGTCTCCTGCTACAGGTTCTGGGTCTCCTGCTGCAGGTTCTGGGTCTCCTGCTGCAGGTTCTGGGTCTCCTGCTGCAGGTTCTGGGTCTCCTGCTGCAGGTTCTGGGTCTCCTGCTGCAGGTTCTGGGTCTCCTGCTGCAGGTTCTGGGTCTCCTGCTGCAGGTTCTGGGTCTCCTGCTGCAGGTTCTGGGTCTCCTGCTGCAGGTTCTGGGTCTCCTGCTGCAGGTTCTGGGTCTCCTGCTGCAGGTACTGGGTCTCCTGCTGCAGGTACTGGGTCTCCTGCTGCAGGTACTGGGTCTCCTGCTGCAGGTACTGGGTCTCCTGCTGCAGGTACTGGGTCTCCTGCTGCAGGTACTGGGTCTCCTGCTGCAGGTACTGGGTCTCCTGCTGCAGGTACTGGGTCTCCTGCTGCAGGTACTGGGTCTCCTGCTGCAGGTACTGGGTCTCCTGCTGCAGGTACTGGGTCTCCTGCTGCAGGTACTGGGTCTCCTGCTGCAGGCACTGGGTCTCCTGCTGCAGGCACTGGGTCTCCTGCTGCAGGCACTGGGTCTCCTGCTGCAGGTACTGGGTCTCCTGCTGCAGGTACTGGGTCTCTTGCTGCAGGTACTGGGTCTCCTGCTACAGGTACTGGGTCTCCTGCTGCAGGTACTGGGTCTCCTGCTGCAGGTACTGGGTCTCCTGCTGCAGGTACTGGGTCTCCTGCTGCAGGTACTGGGTCTTGAACTTGTACCGTGGTGCTTGTCCTCATAGTCCTTATGAAAATCAAAATTTGTTGGTACTCAGGGAGTTGGATCAGACCAGGTTGAGATAACAAGAACTCTTCTGCGAGGGAAAGCAAAAATTTAGAGCAGTCTGGATTATTTTGAGCAGAGGTGATGAAATTAAGCAAAGTTTGATTTATTGATATGTAGTCATTGGTTTGGAGCTGGAGCGTGTGTGACCCAGTCTCGCCGGACTGAGCATGAACAGCTGGGCGTGCCGGAGGTGTGGCATCGAGCTCCGTCCTCACCGGAATCCTGGGAGGTGAGGCAACGGGGACCGCCCCCACAGCGACATTGGAGCTGGGCACAGGGGACTCAGTCTCGCCGGACTGAGCAGGACCAACTGCACGGACCGAAGGTGTGGTGGACCCTCTCCGGGTCTTCCGTTTTCCTCTCTTACGGCGACGTTGTGAGTGGACCACGGGGGCAAGCCAGAGTTCGTCCTCTGACTCTGCGTCCTCACCCGACGTCCACCCGGAGTAAGTCGGCACGGGAGCTGAGGAAAAACTGGACCTGGGTGTTGTGTGGCTACCTTTAGTCCTTCTTCTCTCCTCCTGCAGCAGGAGAGGTGAAGGCAGAACCTCCACCGCCTGGCTGTACTCCGTCAGGTCCAGGACGGGTTTAGTCCAATAGGTACCACATCGGATGGTGGTTCTCCTCATCTTGAAGAAAACTCAAAAAACAGGTAAGCAAAAAACAAAAAAACTCAGGAGAACCTGTCTGCTGGGCTCAGAAACTGGTCGGTTCGTACTGTTAGGGTCCAGACTCAGGGACCGTGGAAAGAACCCATTTGCAGACAGGACTCAGGAGGCAAAGTACAAAAATAAATACTTTAATTGTTAAAACAGAAAAAGGCTGACAATGGCAGCATAACTCACATAACTCAGGGAACAGGACTAGGATGAACCCAAAACGATGACGAACCGACAAAGACAGAACTCACAGAGGAACTTATATACACACAGGCAGGGCTTGGGACAAAGGTGAAAATAATCAGACTAATTGCAGCACAACACCAGGAAGGACCAGAGTGAACACTTGGGGAAGTAATAAATAACAGACCAGGGCTAGGGAACTAACTAAAACATGTAACATGAATAACTAAACTGGGACTGAACAGGGAAGTAAACTAAACAGGAATTTAACTAATCTGGGACAGGACAGGGAAATAAACTAAATCTGAAATAACTAAAATGGAGCAGGGTTAGTTGAATGGAAAACACATGGAAAGTCCAGGAGAGGGAGCCAACCTCACAGTGGGAACAAAGAGCTGACTAAACAAATACAACACAGAAACAAAAACAGAAAGCTTAACAGGGCAAGACAAAGACACTAGACAACTGAGAGGAGACAAAGAACTAAATTAAACTCAAGAGAAGACTAAAAGAAACAAACAGACAGAACACAGAAACACCAGACAACAGATCATGACACCATTCTGTTATTTCCTTGACAGTGGCATTCTTGTTTGAGGTGAAGTGACGTATAAGCCCTTACGCAAGAAAAATATATTTTACAATATATTTTTCAACAATATATTGCATTTCATAATAATGTAATTTTGGGGTTGTTTGAAAGTATTTGACAAGATTAAGGTTACTGTGGTTTGTATCAGTTGATATGGATTATTAATACCCTAAAATTAAATTAAAATTACAGCATGAAATATATATTAAAATATATATTGAAAAATATATGAACACAATATATTGTAATATATGTAATAATATATAAGGAATTGCCGCTTTTAATATATTGAAAAATATATTAGAATATATATCTACACATATATGCCAAAATATAACAAAAAATATATCAAATAATATATTTAAAATATATTGTAAAATATATGAATTTAATATATTTTATGGTATATTAACCAATATATCTAAATATATTTTGCCATATATTGAAAAATATATGAACACAATATATTGTAATATATGTAATAATATATAAGGAATTGCCGCTTTTAATATATTGAAAAATATATTAGAATATATATCTACACATATATGCCAAAATATAACAAAAAATATATCAAATAATATATTTAAAATATATTGTAAAATATATGAATTTAATATATTTTATGGTATATTAACCAATATATCTAAATATATTTTGCCATATATTGAAAAATATATGAACACAATATATTGTAATATATGTAATAATATATAAGGAATTGCCGCTTTTAATATATTGAAAAATATATAATATATATATATATATATATATATCACACATGCTTTTGAACAGTTAAACATTTTAACAATACACTAAATAACAGGATACAGTATTTAAAATGGAACTTCACTTTTATTCATTTACACAAAAAAAACTTTTTAACAAGTTATTATTATTATTTAAATTATTCAAATTCAATTTAAATAGCATATATTTATTTTAATTACATGTCATTTATGCATATGTAATGAACTAAATTAATCAAAATGCATAACATTTATGCAATTCCTTTCCATTCATACCAACAATCTTAATGAAGCAATCAGTTGTTGTTCTTTCAACATCTTTATTAAACTTCAAATCATATTAAATACACAAAATTATAATATCAAAATTAAAGTTTCACTTGTGCATATTCACAAGACCATAGGTCCCATTTTGGCCATACTTTTCCTAAAATATTACAAGTAAAAAAAATAAAGACTTCACCTTAGTGGATTTTGTAGAAACTTAAGCACCTTTTAGAACAAATCTTTGTAACACTTAACTCCACTGAATCTGGAAACAATTCAAGAAAAAAAATCTGGTTTGAGCTGAGGTAATACAATATGTCCCGCTAAAACATTTTAGAAACCAACCATCTATGAACTTGCATAAGAACTCACCTACACAGCCACATTCACACATCACTTCCTGTTAAGTGCTTCAACATCAAAAGAAAAAAGAAAGAACATTAAACAGGTATTTTCCTGACACACCCTTCAAAAACTATAAGGGATTTAAACAGTCTGTATGATGGAGAAACTGACAAAAAATCAGGTAGCTGTGTATGTGCATTATTGCCAGCCAAATCACTGGGGCAATTTGAGTTTCAGTGTCTGTACTTTTGGTGACAGCTTGGCTGAGTCCAGGTTCATCAGGATTTTCTGGTACACCTCGAATGTACGGGTCAGGCTTTTCGGATAGCTCAAGTTGAGTGCATAGATCAGTCCATAAAGCATCACGCACGCATGGCTGACACTCTGTAGGTTATGGAGGACTTCCACACCTTCCAGCACAACTCCAACATCAGCAAAGTGTCCATTACCTGGACCATCAGGACCACGACCCTCTGCTCGGACAGTGTAGATGCCCATGGTCTTCTCCGCAATGTCTGCCTCAGCCTCTCTGGATTCAATGTCCTGGAATATAAAGAGAACAGAATGATTGGTTATGTGATCCTAACCTTGACCACTAAAATCTAAGCAGCTCATCCTTAGGCCAAGTGAATGTTCATTTGAAGAAATTTCTTTAAAGCACTGTATATATGTGTTATGTATGTAACATGTATGTATGTATTCTGTATGTATGTAGTATGAATGTATGTAGTACGTATGTATGTAGCATGCATGTATGTATGTAGCATGCACAACACCAACATCAGCAAAGCGTCCATTACCTGGACCATCAGGACCACGACCCTCTGCTCGGACAGTGTAGATGCCCATGGTCTTCTCCGCAATGTCTGCCTCAGCCTCTCTGGATTCAATGTCCTGGAATATAAAGAGAGCAGAATGATTGGTTATGTGATCCTAACCTTGACCACTAAAATCTAAGCAGCTCATCCTTAGGCCAAGTGAATGTTCATTTGAAGAAATTTCTTTAAAGCACTGTATATATGTGTTATGTATGTAACATGTATGTATGTATTCTGTATGTATGTAGTATGAATGTATGTAGTACGTATGTATGTAGCATGCATGTATGTATGTAGCATGCACAACACCAACATCAGCAAAGCGTCCATTACCTGGACCATCAGGACCACGACCCTCTGCTCGGACAGTGTAGATGCCCATGGTCTTCTCCGCAATGTCTGCCTCAGCCTCTCTGGATTCAATGTCCTGGAATATAAAGAGAGCAGAATGATTGGTTATGTGATCCTAACCTTGACCACTAAAATCTAAGCAGCTCATCCTTAGGCCAAGTGAATGTTCATTTGAAGAAATTTCTTTAAAGCACTGTATATATGTGTTATGTATGTAACATGTATGTATGTATTCTGTATGTATGTAGTATGAATGTATGTAGTACGTATGTATGTAGCATGCATGTATGTATGTAGCATGCACAACACCAACATCAGCAAAGCGTCCATTACCTGGACCATCAGGACCACGACCCTCTGCTCGGACAGTGTAGATGCCCATGGTCTTCTCCGCAATGTCTGCCTCAGCCTCTCTGGATTCAATGTCCTGGAATATAAAGAGAACAGAATGATTGGTTATGTGATCCTAACCTTGACCACTAAAATCTAAGCAGCTCATCCTTAGGCCAAGTGAATGTTCATTTGAAGAAATTTCTTTAAAGCACTGTATATATGTGTTATGTATGTAACATGTATGTATGTATTCTGTATGTATGTAGTATGAATGTATGTAGTACGTATGTATGTAGCATGCATGTATGTATGTAGCATGCACAACACCAACATCAGCAAAGCGTCCATTACCTGGACCATCAGGACCACGACCCTCTGCTCGGACAGTGTAGATGCCCATGGTCTTCTCCGCAATGTCTGCCTCAGCCTCTCTGGATTCAAGGTCCTGGAATATAAAGAGAACAGAATGATTGGCTATGTGATCCTAACCTTGACCACTAAAATCTAATCTAAAATCTAAGACTTCCTCACCCTCTCCCTGCGAGATTGTTCTTCCTAGAAAACAAAACCGAGCTGTGATGGTCCACACAGACAAATGGTTTTATGGCATAACTTCACAAACAGGAATTCTTACCCGAATGATGTCCTCCTTCTCTGTCTCCTGAACCTGGTAGAGAATCTTTGACAGCTCCTGATCCGACTCCATTTTCCCTATGATACGTTCATTGTATGCTTCACTCTGAGTGCTCGCCAGCATGGTACAATACTGAACTATGTGTGTGTGTGTGAAAAGACACAAACAATTTCAAAATAAAAACAATATGGCAGAACGTTGCGGCAAACTTTCATCCAGCCAGACTTGACTTACTCATGCGACGGTGTTGACGGAGGATTTTAATGAAATCAAATGTGTTGACGCCCAACAACAGCTGATTCTCACATTCTCTGTCATCACTGTCAGTCTGTAAAACAGGAGAAAAAGGGTGTCCAAAAGATCTGTGTGTGTGTGGGCACAAGTCAACTATCAACAAATGTCGACAGACAAACCTTGAGGATTTCTAAGACTTCATCAGCTTTCTTTTGAGAGACAATGGCATCGTCATAGAATAATAAGAATAAGAATGAATTTAATTTATAACGCACTTTTCATTAACAAAAATCTCAAAGTGTTAGAAACGACTGAACTGACGCTGGAGCCAAAAGGCATCGATGTCTCGAGGATGTAAATCTTTTTTCTTCACAGTCATCACATCACCTGTTCCACCAAACTACATAAACAGGAATTAATTAACAATAAAAAAAAATCTGAATAAAAAGGCTGAAGTACTGACTAATGACAAGAACACTACACTTACATTGGCTGTGTAGTGGTCACACATGCTTCCTCTCCTTCACCGTCTTCATCTGAGTGTTCATCTCGTACTTCTCCAAACTGGTCTTCATCTCCTTCCTGCAAACCAGAAAAATGATTACTTTTATAATTTATTTGGAGCACAAACATCTGTATGTTCCAAAGCTTTTGGGGACAAAATTTGCAATACCTTTTATCACTGAAATTCAAAGTCAGGTGAATCTTATTTTCGACGAGGGTCAGTTCGTTGTGCAGAAAGCTGTTAGAACAAAAAGGAATTTAACATCATGAAAAAAAAAACTTTACCTTAAAAAAAAAATCTTATCTGACTTTATAGCACAAGGGTTCCAAGAACTTAATAATAATAATAATTTGTCACATTTGTCATCTGTGTATGTTTCCCATACTTGACAGACGAAATTGGTCTTCTGCCTTTAACCCAACCACCACCAGGTGGTGCAGCGAGCAGCGTAGTCGCGCTCGGGGAGCTGGAGAATTAGATGTGCACTCATAGACACCCCAAGGTGTGTAGTGGCCGGGGCCGGGGCGCGAACCCGCGTCCTTCACGTTCCTTAATAAATTCACGCAATGGTCAAATCTTCTGGATTTAAATTGTTTCACTTTGACGTCTTCCAAATCATCGCGTGCACTGTGTGCTCAGCATATTAAAGATGTTACTTTAAATAAAAATCTGTGATTTTGTTGTCCTGTGACATGTTCAAATCTGTTCTGCCATCTTTGTTTTGATTTTTGTGAAAACAAAGTCAAAAGATGCTTCTTGTTTGTTATTTTAAACGTTTTATTTAAAATAAACTGGAGTGCACAGAATAACTTTAAAATATGTTGTTTTACATTAAATGCAGACTAGGTTTCATCATCTATTCTGTGTAAATGTTCTGCTTGTTTTTATCACAAAGTGACTGTAATTACTCTTCGTGGCCGCTATAGAGGCGCTGTTGACGCCCGCTAGCTTAGCCTTTAGCTTAACCGTTAGCTTGCGAGTAGCATCTAACAAAATCGGATTAAAAGCAACTTACGCAAAGAGTTTTAGCCTGTATGTGATACTCACTAGAACCGCGTTCTTTTAAGAGACATACTCAATGTTATTAAACCTGTTGAGACAGGTTCTGTGATTTTTAAACGTTAAAGAAAAATCTCCGTTTGTCTTGTGGTTATGTGTTATGCACTGCGCAAATAAATTATAAATAAATCGAATTTTAGCTCAAAATTCGAATACAGCTCATAGTTTGTAAATGACCACGAAGTAATTACGTTCAAGTTTAAAGAAATTCGGCCGTGTGGTTTATGACCTACAGTATATTGCTAACAGACACTGAGCTAACAGTGAAGTGGCTAGTTCATAGCTCTGGTTCATAGGCCCTGAGCAGGAGGCTGGACTGCGACAGACAGTCCGACCAGAGAAGGCTGCCGTCGGACACATGAGCTGCGACTCACTCGTGTATCTCCTAGCTGCTAAGAAGCAACTGGGGGAAAGAAACCCAGCGTACCCCCACCTTTCTTTTACCTGCGAATCTTTACTTCCACGGCACGCGATTGTCTCGAACGAAAATTTAAAATTATATTGTAGCTAGCCGCTAGCTAAGACTTATATTAGTTGGCTAGCTCTACCGTTAGCTAACACGAGCTGAGTCAATATCCAAATCGCCTGTTATAAAACATTTTGATACCAACCAACTTCATGCATTATGATTAAAAAAACATACTTACTGGTATCTGTTAAGAAGATGTTTGTTTCCCAAGAGAAGCAAGCAAACGCGCTCAAAAATGAGGCTCTGCGCATGTGCGATGTGTGTGTGTGTTCTGAGCATGCGCGTTGTGTGAGGTTCTGCGCATGCGCATGACAATTTCACCCATTTAAATTCACATAACTTCTATGTAAACCAGTCACACAAATTTATATAATATAATCTTGATTGTTTTATATCTTTTTATATCTTTGATTATTTAAACAATGTTAGTAAGTAATACTAATTACATTCAATAAAGTAGATAATTTATTAAATGATGTATATAATCTTTCATTTTAATGCATAAATATAAAAAAAATGAGTTTTTAAATAAAATCAAGTAGATTTAAATGTATAAAACTTACTTATGCCATGAATCATTTCTGTGAGTGAATGTCCATCTTCTGAAATTGTACCCTAAAATCATCCATACAGTGTACATATATTGGGATGAAGGGTTTAAAATGTGCAGTTTTCTCCCAAGTTTGACAAAGTTATTTTTACTGTATTTCTTCATTCTCTCATGTAATGTCTCATTTTTTCCATACTTCATGATCACCTGGCTGTGATAAACTGAAACTTTGATGCTATATTAGTGGTTTGAATGCCTCAAAGAGGTCAAAGAATTCCTAGTGGAATTAATTAGATAATAGGCCAAACAAAGCCTTCGTGGGGCAGCGTTGAGTGATCTTCACCAGTACATAAAGAGAATCATAGTAGCATAGTATGAGATAGTAAGTTGCCCAATTATTGGCAGCATATATGTACATTTTGTAGCAGTTACACCAATGTGATTGGTATTTACTTCATTTCTATTTTGCAACATTCTTTTTGAGGGTTTTTTCACTATCTCAAAGCAATTTAGGGCTGTTACCTTTACTGATGCCCTTCATGAAATTTTGTATTGAAATTGAAGTTATAATGTTCTATGATTCATTTTTTCTGTATTTTTTTTTTTTTCAATTATCTTTGTCAAAAAAGTTTTTAGTTCCTTACCTTTAGGGACATTGCAAAATTCATCAATGACTTTTGTTTCTGTAAACCTGCTAACTTAAAAAATAAAGTCAGCTACAGTGGGAAAACTATGCAGATATGTGGGTCGTTTTTGTATCCATATATACACAATATATATTCACATATATTGTGTACATGTCTTTGTGTATATTTGAAAATATATCATAACATTTCTATATAATGGAATATATTGTATAATATATTGGAATTATAATATATTGGAATATATTATAATATATAATATATATATTATAATATATTGGAATATATTTTACAATATATTCCAATATATTTTACAATATATTCCAATATATTTTTGTTTCGTAAGGGAGGGCCCGGAGATCACGAGCAATTGTTCCAGATTCTCTGAATCTTTTTATAATATATTCAACAAATCTCTGGAGCTGTGTGAAGTTCCTTCCTGCTTCAAACGCTCCACCATCATTCCAGTCCCCAAGAAAACCTCCATCACAGGACTAAATGACTACAGGCCCATCGCCCTAACATCTGTGGTCCTGACCCACCTGAAGGACATCACTGGACATCTGCTAGACCCTCTGCAGTTTGCCTACCGGGCAAATAGGTCAGTGGATGATGCAGTCAACATGGGACTGCATTTCATCCTGCAACATCTAGACCACCCGGGGACTTATGCAAGAATCCTGTTTCTTGATTTTAGTTCAGCATTTAACACTATTGTCCCAGACATTCTCTCCACCAAACTCTCCCAGCTCACTGTTTCTCCTGCCATGTGTCAGTGGATCACCAGCTTCCTAACAGGTAGGACGCAGCAGGTGCAGTTGGGGAAAATCATGTCCTCCTCACAGTCCATCAGCATTGGTGCCCCTCAGGGTTGTGTGCTCTCTCCACTGCTCTTCTCTCTATACACCAATGACTGCACCTCTAATGACCCGTCTGTTAAACTCCTGAAGTTCGCAGATGACACTACAGTCATTGGACTTATCAGTGATGACAACGAGTCTGCGTACCGACAGGAGGTGGAACGACTGATGTCCTGGTGCAGCCTGAACAAACTGGAGCTGAACACACTGAAGACAGTAGAGATGAGAGTGGACTTCAGGAGACACCCCCCAGAACTGCTGCCCCTCAAAATCTTCAACAGCCCCGTGTCTACGGTAGAGTCCTTCAGGTTCCTGGGAACCACCATCTCACATGACCTGAAGTGGGAGCACAACATCACCTCCATCCTCAAAAAGGCCCAGCAGAGACTGTACTTCCTACGCCAGTTGAGGAAGCTGGACCTGCCTCAGGAGCTGCTGATCCAGTTCTACACTGCAGTCATTGAGTCCATCCTGTGTACATCCATCACAGTCTGGTTTGGAGCAGCCACAAGGCAGGACAGGAACAGGCTGCAGCGAACAGTGAGGACAGCTGAGAAAGTCATTGGGGCTTCACTGCCCTCCATTCAGGACTTGTACCACGCAAGAACCAGGAAACGGGCTGGAAAAATCATCACAGACTCCACACACCCGGGTCACAACATGTTCCAACTTCTCCCGTCTGGCAGACGCTACAGATCTCTGTCCACTAAGACTGCCAGACACAAAAACAGTTTCTTCCCCCAGGCCATCACCATCATCAACAGCTGATCATCAGACATCCATCAGCGTGACCCCCAACCCATTCACAACCCCCATGTGATGTGAATCCTTCTGTATTTTGTGTATTATTTGTAAGTTTTTTTTAATGTAAAGTATCTGTATAGTTTTTAGCATTTTTAGAGAGACACTTTCTAGAGAGACACGAACAGCCGGAAACAAATTCCTTGTGTGTGTCAACATACTTGGCCAATAGACCTGATTCTGATTCTGATAATGTTATGCACGGTTGATGATGATAACTTAAAGGTTTTGCTTTTTTACACTGGGTAACACCATTCTGGTATCGCTACAGCGCAACAATGATGGAATTGGTGATCCTCTTGTAAAGGATATGGTACTGGTCAGATTTACAGACTGTACAATATTCCAAAAGAAAGAATGAGCAGGTTTACCTAACACAATCTTCTCATCAATTATTTCACAAGTTCTCTCTTTTTCAGGATTTAAACCAAATAAATTGTGACCAGGTGAGATGTAATTGACAGGAAACTTTATTATATTTGACCTGCCAAAGGTAGAAGCATTTAATAACAAATCATTAAAATTACATCAAACATGTGCATAATGGATTGGTTCTGATTAAATTTTCATATAAACTTAACTGTCGACAGATTCAAATTTAGAACAACAGCACAAGGAATGAGATGACATATTACTTTATATCTGTAGGCACATATTTCTTAAAGTTCTGGCAAGAATAAGTAAGAGAAAGTTTAGGAGGAGGATGGAGGGAAAGATGAAGTTTATCAGGGAAGTCAGTGCAACCAGAAATTAACACACTCTCCGGCCGATCTCCGCTGGACCCAGATCTGCTCGTAAATAATCACAACTCTTTACCTGGCAAAGATGATCTTCTCGGCTCCAGTAAGAGAGGGAAGTAGCCTTTAGACGTAAAAAATTAAAGGAGGATTTGGAAAAACAAACTTGTGAAAACGTATATGTTGATGATGTGAACTCATCATATAATGAGTTTATGAATATTCTAGAAACTCTTTATGAAAAAAAAAAATGCAAATAAATGTTACCAGGAAAAATACTGTTGACCAACCATGGATGACTAAGGGATTGAGAAATGCTTGCAAAGAAAAGAACTATTTGTATTCATGTTTTTTGAAATCAAGAACACAAGAATCTGAAGAAAAATACAAGAGGTATAAAAATAAATTAGTAGGGATTATAAGGAAACACAAAAAGGAATATTATAGTGGTTTATTATAGTGGTTTATTAAATAACAGTAATGGTGATATGAAGGCTACATGGCAAGTAATGAATGGTGTTTTAAAGAATCATAGGTCAAAGACGGGTATTTCACAACATTTTGTAAAGGATAATGATGAAATTCATGATGACAATGAAATTGCAACCGGATTTAATCATTACTTCGTGAATGTTGATCAAGCCTTGCAGATAAGATACCAAAGGTAAATAATACAGTGAACCATTCAATTATTAACTGTGTAAAATAGTATTTATCTTAAGGAAATTGACAAGGAAGAAATAATGAATGTAGTTAAAACATTTTCAGACAAGAAATCAAAAGACTGGGTTGATATGGACAGGAAGTTTATGAAGGATATAATGAGTCATATTATTGTACCATTTACATATACAGTATATGTAATTTATCATTTTCGACAGGAACATTTCCAGAAAATATGAAAGTGGCCAAAGTAGTGCCTCTTTTTAAAGATGGTGATAAAGGTCTATTTAACAATTATAGACCAATATCCCTATTGCCGCAGTTTTCAAAAATTTTAGAAAAATTATTTGTGCTAAGACTAGGCCAATTCATTGATAAACAGAATACTTTGAGTAACAGTCTGTATGGATTCAGAAAAAAAAAATCTACATCAATGGCTATCATGGACTTTGTGGAACAAATAACTACTGCTGTTGACCAAAAGAAAAGTTGTCTAAGTGTTTTTGTCGATTTAAAGAAAGCTTTCGATACCATTGATCATACTATTCTCATTGACAAATTGAGTAAATACGGTATCAGAGGAACAGCATTGCAGTGGGTATCTAGTTATTTGGTAAACAGAAAACAATTTGTGCAGATAAATGATGTAAGATCCGACCTTTGCAATATTACATGTGGAGTCCCACAGGGTTCTGTACTTGGACCAAAACTGTTTATTCTATATGTAAATGACTTGGTAAAAGTGTCAGAGCTTCTTAGGTGTATACTGTTTGCTGATGATACCACTTTTTTTTTGTTTGGGCAAAGATATTGAACAGATGTTTGAGTTGATGATGACAGAATTTGTTAAAATACAAAATTGGTTTAAACTAAATAAATTATCGTTGAATTTAGATAAAACTAAGTACATGATATTCAGTTAAAAAAAGGAAACTGTTAAAGTTCCATTTAAGATTGATGGTGCTGAGATCTGTTGTGTTAATGAGGTGAAGTTTTTAGGTGTTGTTATTGATGATAAATTGACGTGGAAGCATCATATCCACCTTATTCCTGGGGGTGTCACTGTAGAAGCGATTATGGGACTTACTTCCGTTTGACCCCGGAAGTAGAAGTTCTGCACTGGCTCCTAGCCTCCTTCGTTGTTTACTTGCTAATCTGTACGTGTCGTTAGGGCTGGGCGATATGGACCAAAATTAATATCTCGATATTTTTATGATATATCGCGATATACGATATATATCTCGATATAATTTTCATTCCATAAAATAATAACAAAAATATATTTCTGAGTCAAAGCTTTGTCCCAGTTGTCACACAGGCACATTTATTAACAAACAGCTGTAACTCTACAATATAAATGTCTAAAAATAAACTATTTACTTACATTCATTTATTTTTCAGACATTTATTTACATATGTTAAATAATAATCTTCTTCAGCTGAGGCAGCTGTTTCTGAGAGGCTAGAGCAGTCTCTTCCAATGGGAGAGTTGGGGGTTTGATTCCACCAGCAGTCACATGCTGAAGTGTTCCTGTACAAGACATTGAACTCCTCATTGCCTCTGATGTGTCCCATCAGTGTATGAATGTGATAAAGTACTGATTAATCATTGTACAGATCTAGTAGAGTGCTGTATGAATGTGTAAATGAGGACATAGATTGTGTTGTAAAGAGCTTTGAGTGTCTTGATAAGATAGAATGGTGCTTTCACGTTAGTCAGCGTTTGTGAACTGTGAGAGGAGCAGAGGGACACAGCAGCTGTCTGAGCGTGTGTGAAGCTCCCAGCTAGACGACAGACCCGTCTTCTTATTTGAAATAGTTCAGAGCTCATTTATTCGTGCTGTGTGCCTTTTAGAGGAACACAGAGAGGAAGCGCGACATTAATAAATCAGCAGCTTATCATAGGACACGGTCAGTCAGCTGTGGAAGAAGACGGCTAAAGCGTTAGCCATCTTGTTAGCCGCTACGGACCGTATATTTAGCGACATGATAAACTGCTGCTTTCTCCACCTCTCTCTGCTCCTCTTAAAGCTCTGTGGGTGCGCGCACGGCTCTGAGCTCAGACCCGTGGTTTGTTTTAAGGAAGCAGCAGCTGTAAAAACACTCGTTTCTGCCGTTTCATGCTGCACTCCGCTGTTTAAATGGTGAAAAAGATTCGTAGTTCCGACCTTTCGTCTGGACTATTTTCAGCACTGTCTACAAAAACAAAATTTTTCTGCCCTCAACTGACAATTTAAATCCAAACTACTGTAGCTCAGAAAGAACTTTTTTCCCCTCCTCAGCAGCAACTCAATCATGTGGAATTACGTGTCATCCTTCCAACCTTCAATCAGCACGTTTTCACAGCAACACGAGGAAATAAGACACTAGACCAGGTCTTCACGAATGTGAAGGGGGCGTACACGGCGAAGCCACGCCCACCGCTCGGGGCTTCCGACCATCGCTCCCTGTTATTGGTCCCTAGACAGCTCCCCCCACTCAGACGTTCGAAGCCGGAACAAAGAGTGATCACATCGTGGCGCCAAGATAGTTCCCCCATGCTAAGAGACTGCTTTGAAAACACAAACTGGTCTGTCTTCAAAGAGGCAGCTACGAATGGAAGTTCAGTTGACCTGGAACTTTATGCTTCCTCAGTCCTGGGTTACATCAGTACATGTGCTGAAAATGTATCCATAAGAAAGTGTGTTAAATTTTACCCCAATCAAAAACCCTGGCTAAATAAGGATGTCCGCACCCTGCTGGCAGCCAGGGACACTGCATTCAAGTCTAAAGATACTGAGGAGTTGAGAAAGTGCAGGAGAGAACTGGATGATGGCATAAAGAAGGCCAAAGCCGCGTATGCACAGAGGATCGAGGGACAGTTCACCTCACATGATCCACGGAGCATGTGGCAGGGCATCAAATGCTTAACAGACTACAAGGGCAAAAGCAAACAATGCCCCAGGGACCCATCCCTGCCTGATGCCCTCAATAAGTTTTATGCACGTTTTGATGATCCAAACAGACCAACTAGCACCAGACTCACCTCATCACCAGACGAGGAGCACCTCAAAGTGACCGCAGCAGAAGTGAGAGGTAGTCTCAGAAGGATCAACCCTCATAAAGCTACGGGTCCAGACAACATCCCAGGGAAAGTTCTGAAGGAATGTGCGGACCAGCTCTGTGAGGTGCTGGCTGACATCTTCACCACCTCACTTTCACTGGAGTCAGTTCCCACCTGCCTGAAGACTGCCACCATCATCCCAGTCCCAAAAAGCTCCACAGTGACTGGTCTGAATGACTATAGACCGGTGGCTCTCACCCCGATAGTCGCTAAATGTTTTGAGAAACTGGTCATGTCCCACATCAAGACAACCGTCAACATCAGCGAGGACCCTCATCAATATGCATACCGCGAGAACCGATCAACAGAGGACGCCATCTCCTCTGTGGTCCACACTGCTCTCACCCACCTGGATCAGAAGGACTCATACGTGCGTCTGCTCTTTGTGGACTTCACATCTGCTTTCAACACCATGATCCCCCAAACTCTGATAGACAAACTATCCACACTTGGACTAAGCCCCTCCATCTGTAACTGGGTACTAGACTTCTTAACAAACAGACCACAGTCCGTGAAGATCCACAACTTCTCCTCCTCCACCATCACCCTCAGCACTGGCTCTCCTCAAGGATGTGTGCTGAGCCCTCTTCTGTTCACTCTGCTCACATATGATTGTACAGCCACACATCCAGGCTGTCATATTGTTAAGTTTGCAGATGATACAGCTGTGGTGGGATGCATCACAGATAATGATGAATCCAGCTACAGACAGGAGGTGGAACATCTGGAGAGCTGGTGCAAAGAGAACAACCTTCACATGAATGTGAAGAAGACGAAGGAGATGATTGTGGACTTCAGAAGGAACAAACACACCCACACCCCACTGTATATAGGTGGATCTGCGGTGGAGGTGGTCTCCAGCTACAAGTACCTGGGTGTACACTTGAATGATAACCTCAGCTGGAGCAATAACACCACCAGCCTGATCAAGAAAGGTCATCAGAGACTCTACTTCCTCAGACGGCTGAGACGAGCTGGTCTGAGAAGCTCAGTCCTCACCTCGTTCTACAGGTGTGCAGTGGAGAGCGTCCTGTGCTCCAGCATCAACGTGTGGCATGGAGGCTGCACAGTTGCAGAGAGGAAAGCTCTACAAAGAGTGGTGAAGGCTGCACAGAAGTCTGTGGGAGTCAGTCTCCCCACCATCACAGACATTTACACCTCCAGATGCAGAAAAAGAGCCACCTGCATCATGAAAGACCTCACTCACCCAGCACACTCACTCTTTGCACCACTCCCCTCGGGACGGAGGTTGAGGAGCATCAAATGTAGAACCACTAGACTGAGGAACAGCTTCTACCCTGAGGCTGTCAGACTCATGAATAAATAAATAATAAGAATAAACACTGCAAAATGTCACATCATGTTGATACTGATCTGTTTCTTGTTGCTGCGTTCATCTGTGACTATCTGCGTTCATCTGTGACCATCTGCTCATGTTCGTGCTGCTGTTTATAATGATGTTTTTCTACTACATTAGGGCTTAGTGTATTACTAGCTGATGTCTCTCTTAGTTAATCCTAGATGTTATTATTGTTTTTCTCTTGCATTTGTTGTTGGATGTAACTGGGACCCTGTGTACATAATCTCGTTTTCAACACATGTACTACATGCGGTGCAAATGACAATAAATTCTCTCTGACTCTGACTCTCTCTGAACTGAGCGGCTCCTCATAGCTGCCGTGTTTGTTGTGCTGAAAGTCTCCGCCCACCTCCTGCAGGAAGGAGGAGGAGGCGCTGAGGGGCCAGGTGAGAAGGAGGGGGGCAAGTGGGAGAAAGGCAGTAGCAGCAGGATTTTCATGTCCATCTCGATATAAACGATATAGTCTCGTCTTGTATCTCTTTAGAAAAAAATATCGATATTTTAAAAATATCGATATATCGCCCAGCCCTACGTGTCGTTGAAGTTCTGTTTTCTGTTATTTCGAGCTAATATTTTCACGAAGATGTCCTTGCGGAGCTCGGGTACTTGTTGCGCTGTTCGTGGCTGTACGAATAATCAGACGAAGCTAAATTTGTGGCTGCAACTAGTGTGTGTTGAACATGCTCCGAAAACAAAAACCTGCATCCTTCTTTGTGGCTGGGCTACGAGAAACCACCTGAAAAAAGACACCATATCCTCCAGAGGATCGAGAACACCAGGTATGATTTAAGAGACCGCTTTTAGTGTTATGATTTTATGTAGTCAGTGATTAAATGATACTAATATTTTCGTTCATAACTGGCAAATAAACACACGCACCTATATTTGTATGCTGTGTGTACGTTTATTTACGGTATATATACAGGAAACCCGCGAGTTACAAACAAGTTCTGGACCTAAGGACCGTTCGCAGCTCGATTCTACCGTAGCTCGGGGGTGAAAAGAACGTCTTGTTCGTAGGTCCTGGTTTCGTTCGTACGTTGCGGAAATAACGCTAACGGAGCACCGCACACACATTTATCGGCATGAGACTGAACAAGCGGACATACTGGGCCATAAACATGCACAGAACTTTATTTACAAACACTTATCTAACACATTACACCACACATTCATCCATAAACACACACAGTAACTGTACAGCATGTACAGTAGTGTGCAGTAATGTTAAACATTGCTATTCAGCATAGCACATTCAATACTGTAAAATTATTACAGAATAAAATAATTAATTAATACAGAATAAATAAAAATATAATTTCTTACTTTGAGATGGTCAAAGCCGACATCTTAGGTTGCCATGCGTTGATTTTGTCGGGCAGAGCAACGCGAGCGAACCATGGCAGTGTCTCGAGGTCTGTGTTAGCTTCTGCTAGCTGCATATTAGCCAGGCCATGAGCTGGTTTTCGCGCGGCGGTGCGGCGCATGACTGAGCGATCGGCGATCGATCTGTGGCTGCTGCTCCAGGCTGAGACGTCCACAGAGTTCACAGAGCAATTCCAGCCAGTAATTTGTCCATATGAGGCAATCCTGGAACAAACACAGCCAGCTGCCGGGACAACACACAGACCTACCTAAAATGGCTGCCGGGTCATTTCCTGGAACGGCCGGAAGTTACGCAATTATGAGAAAAACTGATAATTTTTATTAAAAAATATTATTTATAAAGCCTTTAAAACAACCACAGCTGCAACAAAGTGTTGTACACATGAAATTAATAACATTTAAACAAAGAAACAAAAAAAAAACAATTAAAAAAATATATATTTTTATTAAATTATTAAATATGATACGTTCGTAGGTCCAGGTTGCCGTAGGTCGGGCGTCGTA
>JBBPBX010006861.1:0-29041 GCA_038048925.1 Garcialebias charrua
TTTGCACCACTCCCCTCGGGACGGAGGTTGAGGAGCATCAAATGTAGAACCACTAGACTGAGGAACAGCTTCTACCCTGAGGCTGTCAGACTCATGAATAAATAAATAATAAGAATAAACACTGCAAAATGTCACATCATGTTGATACTGATCTGTTTCTTGTTGCTGCGTTCATCTGTGACCATCTGCTCATAATGACTCATGTTCGTGCTGCTGTTTATAATGATGTTTTTCTACTACATTAGGGCTTAGTGTATTACTAGCTGATGTCTCTCTTAGTTAATCCTAGATGTTATTATTGTTTTTCTCTTGCATTTGTTGTTGGATGTAACTGGGACCCTGTGTACATAATCTCGTTTTCAACACATGTACTACATGCGGTGCAAATGACAATAAATTCTCTCTGACTCTGACTCTGATTTGCAATCTGCTCCTTACATAAAATTCCCTTTTATGACAGACGACTTCAATGGTTTTTGTGTTCATAAAATACTCAACTGATCCTGATTATAATGGAATTAAATGATATGATTCCAACAAGTTTCACTGCATTGTAAAAGCCTGAACGTTGTTTTGGACTTTGTCTAACAAACAGAATTGGATGAAACACAAGCACTTGTCCATAAAACTGTTTTGGCTTTGGACATCCTTCTCAAAGAATGGTTGTTTATCAGCAGCAGCACAGCACAAGTAATTTGTTGCTGGCACAACTCGTCATTGAACACACAAGTTTTGTAATTCTTTTAAATTAGTAAAACAATAAGGAGAAAGAGTTTTACCTTTCTCCTCTGACAGCATCAAAAACTACACTTATATGAAAACAAACGGAGACAAACATCTTTTTTCCCACTTTAGAACTTAGCCAACACTTTTGACACCACTGATCAATTTTAAAAGTTGACACCATGCTGGTTCGATGATGAAGACCATCTTTCAATCTGTGATTCCAGACTGAAGCATCTTCATCAAGGTTTTGTCATTTTAAGTGTCCTCTCTAGCAGAATGCTGAATCAGCATGAAAACTTCAGTTCTCAACTTTGAGCTCCTCTCTCACAGAAAACGTCACATTTCTGAAGCCGACTAGTCTCTAGAAGGGTTATGTAGATTTTGAGGGACCAGTTGAAGTTATGTGTTTTACAGTAAAACGTGTTAGGTTGATACACAACAAACACAAGCCCTAACATTTATTACAAAGACAACACCTGCACTGACCTGTCATCTGCTTCAACTATCGCCTTCTTTATTTTAATCTCAGCTTCCTACAGAAAACTTTTGTAGGATCAAAGTTTTCTTTTTATTCTATTTCCTTCATATTTATCTTAAAAATAAGAAAATATATGTAAGAAAATATTACTGTCATCCATCTAGTACTGTATATTGTTTTATTTTCAGTTGAAATTACTGAAGTTTCATGATTTAGTAGATTACCATATTTTAATGGTGATGTATAAAGCTCATAATAATGCACTACCCTTAAATATTCAGACACATTTTGTTAGAAGATCAAGCTGTTACAATCTAAAGGGAACTGATGTATTTGTAAAGACACAATACAGAACCAGTTTGAAGGGACGGTCTACCTCAGTCCAGGGAGTTGGTTTGTGGAATGACTTGGAGTGTGATGTGAAAAAAGCAATGTCAATGTTTGTGTTTAAGAAATTGATCAAAAATTAATTGTTGAATAAATATGTGTGAAGTAGTTAAATGTGTAATATGTTGAAATTTGAAAATTGAAATGAGTTATTCATTTTTTATTACTTATAGATAATTATTGTTTGAATTGATTGCTTTGAAAAGGGGCGGATATAATAAGATATTTTCTTCTTTCTGCCGCCTTTCATTTTATATGTTCTTTTTTATAAGAAACATGTGTTTTTATGTATTTATTTTTATAAAATGAATAAATAAATGGAAAAAATCATGAACAAAGGAGAAGAGACTGTTTTGACGCGTTGAGACGGCTTGTTTGCAACGTCGACGGTAAAACAACCACGTCGCCCGGCCGTAGCTCCTATATATATTTAAACAAACTTAAATACTGTATGTTTCAAAATCAATTATTAAACTACATTTTGCTTTAAACAGCGCTTACAATTGAGTCAAAAACAAATGTCTATTATTTCTTCTCAAGCAGTGACCGACGCCTCGCTCCTCTAAGATTGAATTAGAGCCACATTTGAACTGTGCATGGTCAAAAATTACTTTTTGACCATGCACAGGTACAAACAAACTATGTTTGAACAAATATCAGAAACTGAAGATCAAATCAATTTAACACGGGTGTTAATAAGAAAGTTGAAGCTGATAATTTGGAGCAACAAAAAAAAGAAATAATCAATTCAGCCTGTTTAAAAAAATATTATGAATTGTTAAGTTTGTTAATCACAGAACAGGCAAGAATATTTTGATTTTAGCAAATAATTTAGTTTTTTACCTGAAATATTTTATTGTATTTCTATTATAGCACTTTGAGATTGAAAAATGTAAAATAATAAATTCAATAAATTATTATTATTATTAAAAATAGCTCTAATTTTGAGAAGAAATTATTCAAATCCAAAGCACATATGCAAACAGACAGGATGTCTTGAGCAAAGCACCTACATGTAGAATATGCACGCACCCCCCTGCTGAGGTGGTGGTCCGGCAGTAATTATAGGTGAACTCCAGTTCCTAACGACCTTCAGCTCAAAGACCCATGGCAGGTTGACAAATTAGGGTTCTCTCTTTCAGCCTGGAAGGAGCTTCCACAGGTTAATTGGAATCAGGCGGTGGAGATGGTGCCTGTGTGCAACACAGTGCACGTGCTCTTTCATGTGTGTGTAACACTGTACTGTCGAGCTAAAGGAAACCCAAACTGGGCGAAGCTCCTGCTGTAGCTGTGGCTCACTAACAGTGGTTTAATGTTCTCTTTGTCAGGAATACCTGGCAACATGACCAGGATGAAAAGATTGCTCAATTCAGAAGTAGGCATTTGAATCTTTTGTTTAGAGATATCGCAATAAAAAGCTAAACACATTTTAACTGAATTTTCTTGAGAATAAACAAATTATCTGCCCTTTCAAAATAAAATGTGGTCTGAACATGTGTTTAAAGCACTATAGGAATATCAACAATTCAGGATAAACAGTTCAAATTTAACATAAATATTACAGTTTCAAAAAAGATTAAATAAAAATGTTGATCCACAAACCTATATTACCAAAGACTGGTGCTCTCTAAAGAAGACACATATGTAAAACAGTTCTGCTAGTTGCCTATTCTTAGTCCATGCTCTCATTGTAAAGTTTTCCACAGAGGAGATTCTGACAGACAAAAGAAAAAAACTTCTAAACCTGCACAGTGTGAGTGCAGAGGTGTGAGGAATTGTGAATATATACCCCATGATGCAGGCATGACATGACTCATTGTCCACGTGACAGGAGGACACAGCAGAAGCTGTTTACCTCGAGTACATGACGTTCACCGCAATTGTCCACCATGTCCGTCAAATACACCCATTTTATCCTTGGTGTCCAAAAATGTTGCATACTGATCTTTGTAGCAGAACTGCACAAACATATTCCTACTCAAATATGTTTATACTAGCAATACTTTGGAATAAGATGTCTTGCAGCCAGAAATACTGTCAAAGTATTAAATATGGTAGCAAAAAGGATGTTTGTATTAAATGGAGGAACTCTGAAGAGAAATTCATTAATCTGCTCACAAGTATTAAAATGCACTAAAAAACATAAAAATGAAACTGACTTTTAAGCCCTTAGGTTTAATTAAGATTAAAGGTGGCAAGTATTACATATTTATGTGAAGAGAGAAGAAAAACCCTATGATGTACGACAACTACTTGGTTTTCTTTATTGTCCTCCCAAGACATAGGGACATTTCTTAATTTGCATCACAGTGTCTCATTAGCAAACAATATTGTCCCGCAATATTTTTCTTTTCATGTTAAATTATTCCCACTATGCAAGAAAAGGCAATATCTCGCTGATTTTTTTCTCTCATGGAAAAGGCATGAAATTAGTCTCTCTTTTAAGCCACTGGGGCTCAACATCCAAGTCATAATTTATTTTAAGTGAACTATAATCCAAAACAAAACTTATGCAGTTGCACAAACGTATGAAAGGTCAATGGGAGGATTTACTTAATGCCATTTCAGTGGACGAAGAGCCGCTGACTGAAATGTTCAGAAAAGTACAATTTGTTCTTTAGGAATATAAAATGTCATTAACTACTTGAGCTTGTGAGAAAAAAATATAAACATGCTCATTACCTTGGAGTCTCAGTAGTTTGAAATAACAGATTTATCTGTAACTGAGCTGCAACATTAAGCTATTTGTAAATATTTCGTCTCAGGTCTTAACCACACAGATTTTTTTTTTTTTTTCAAAATAATCCATAAGTTTCCATAAATATCCTTGTAAACACAACTCATTTCCAAAATTACAGTATTTCCAGCCACACAAACACTGGAAACAGCCAAAACTTGTGGAGTAACTATATCTGGCATATACCGGTATGTAGAGCTGTAACATTGTCACCATGATACACCAGAAACAGTAAACATGGAGTGGATTGTGCTCAAAATGTGCAAACGCTTGGTTAAAAACTATCGACCATGACTGATAATGAAGAAAAAAGCACAAACCGAATTCTGTTTGTGGACAGATGAAGAAGTGGAACTTCTACTTAGTGTCATATTAATCTACAAGACCACAAACGTGGGACTGGGAGTCACGTAGAACCAAATAGATAAAACATAATTGACCAATTCCATAATTCTCACAATGTTCAATGCATATTCTTCAAATAAATCTGTCTTTTAAAATTATTACCATACTTTCCGCCATACACGCCTCTCCACTGTATAAGTCACATCTGTACAAATAGGACTAATAAAGTGATTTTTTTTTTAAAACAAGTCACTTCGTCATATAAGTCACATCTATGATGACAACCCAGAAATGTGGGCTGGTGTTGTGCCAAAAATCGATTGGCAGCCAAATGGCGGCTACGGGAGCGTGCACGGGAGGACTTTCACAAGAATTTAACAAGATTAACAATTAAAAACAATAGTTTGTTTGCTCGACATTATAGTAAAGATATGTCTCAGTTGAACGTTTCCTTGATAAATGCACAATGACGGTCAAATCAGCTGCATTTCACCTGGGCGGTGCCGCAAAATGCAGCTGATTTGATGTTTGCTGCAGGAGTTCCGGAGTGAGACAAAGATGGTTTGTATGGCAAGCCAAGTGCCTCATTAATAGCCACTTTTACCCATTGATGAGACACTTGGCTTGCCATGTTACTCGTTGGCCCTCTAGTGGCTGAAAATGGTAGTGTTCAATATTTTCTATGTCAGAATGAAGGAAATCGTTAGAGCTCTGCCAAAAATTGGTTATAAATATGAGGAAGAAAAACATTTATTAGTCTCTTTGGTGTTTAAGTCGCAGCACTTGCACATTTATGCCAAAAGTTGTGACGTATACAGCAAAAAATACATACTATTTCTCACATTTTAAATATACAGTATAGTCTTGTTGATTATGGATCTTTTTTCTATTGTTTTGTATTTTTGACAGTTCAGTAAAGTGATTGAAAAACGTTGTTGGTTTCGAAACATTTGGTGCAACAGTAAAAGTTTTTTGCTGGGCTGTATTTAGGATCATCTCATTGTTTTTCAGACGCCTCTGTTCATTGAAGTCATGCAGTACATGAAGGTTTTGCTGTAGTGCTGCAACAAAAACTAAATCACATAACCTATTGTTATCACTCTCCATGTGCGTACCACACGTGGTAGGTAAAATTAGAGGTGGGTCTATGACATTTCATCTGTCAAAAGGATGCATTCGGCAGTAGTTGTTCAAGATTTTCTTACTTGAGAACTCATTTTCCAGAAATACATTTTAATGGCTCCTAAAACGCAGTTTCCACGAGGATGCAAGTTTAAAAAAAAAAGAAAATCCACATTGAAAGAGCTTAATAATCTCCATATCCCAAACTTACATAACATAAATACAGACAATCATAAACAACAATAGCAAAGAGGTTTCTACACCCATATTGCTACCTTTAGGTCTAAATTTGGGAATTTCTGGAGAGATTTTCGTATCTACGGCAATAACTTCAGATTTAAATGCTGTTAACACGTCAGAAATTAATTAATTCCCTGTTGGATGTTTCTCCAGTTAATATTTGAAATATGTACCAGCACAAGGCAAGTTTCCCTCTCACGCACTCTTTCTGTCTATCACAGAGCCATCCTTGTCCTCGTTCGCAATCGCTCTGTGTGTGTGTGTGTGTGTGTGTGTGTGTCTGCTCTCACTTGGGCTGAAAACTGAAGTTTGATGTATACATATGAAGAAGAGTTCCACCATTGTTCAAAGACTGTGCTTAAAAGTTCCGATCAAATTATTATCCATCCATCCATCCATCCATCCATCCATCCATCCATCCATCTTCTTCCGCTTATCCGGGGTCGGGTCGCGGGGGTAGCAGCCTAAGTAGGGAGGCCCAGACTTCCCTCTCCCCAGCCACTTGGAGCAGCTCCTCCGGGGGAATCCCAAGGCGTTCCCAGGCCAGCCGAGAAACATAGTCCCTCCAGCGCGTCCTGGGTCTTCCTCTGGGTCTCCTCCCGGTGGGACGTGCCCGGAACACCTCACCAGGGAGGCGTCCAGGAGGCATCCTAACCAGATGCCCGAGCCACCTCAACTGGCTCCTCTCGATGTGGAGAAGCAGCGGCTCTACTCCGAGTCCCTCCCGGATGACTGAGCTTCTCACCCTATCTCTAAGGGAGAGTCCAGACACCCTGCGGAGAAAACTCATTTCAGCCGCTTGTATCCGAGATCTTGTTCTTTCGGTCATAACCCAAAGCTCATGACCATAGATGAGGGTGGGAACGTAGATCGATCGGTAAATTGAGAGCTTTGCCTTTTGACTCAGCTCTCTCTTCACCACGACAGACCGGTACAGCGCCCGCTTCACTGCGGACGCTGCACCTATCCGCCTATCGATCTCACGCCCCAGTTTTCCCTCATTCGTGAACAAGATCCCGAGATACTTAAACTCCTCCACTTGGGGCAGGACCTCCTCCCCGACCCGGAGAGGGCATGCTACCCTTTTCCGGCTCAAGACCATGGCCTCGGATTTGGAGGAACTGATCCTCATCCCGGCCGCATCGCATTCAGCTGCAAACCGCTCCAGCGAAAGCTGTAGATCACGAGCTGATGAAGCCAATAGGACCACATCATCTGCAAAAAACAGAGAAGCGATTCTAAGGTCACCAAAACGGATCCTCTCAACACCTTGGCTGCGCCTAGAAATTCTGTCCATAAAAGTTATGAACAGAATCGGTGACAAAGGGCAACCTTGGCGGAGTCCAACTCTCACCGGAAACGAGCCTGACTTACTGCCGGCAATGCGGACCAAGCTCTGACACCGGTCGTACAGGGACCTAACAGCCCTTATCAAAGGGCCTGGTACCCCATACTCCCGGAGTACCCCCCACAGAACCCCCCGAGGGACGCGGTCGAATGCCTTCTCCAAGTCCACAAAACACATGTAAACTGGTTGGGCAAACTCCCACGCACCCTCCAGGACCCTGCTGAGGGTGTAGAGCTGGTCCAGTGTTCCACGACCAGGACGAAAACCACACTGCTCCTCCTGAATCCGAGGTTCGACTATCCGACGGACCCTCCTCTCCAGAACCCCTGAATAGACCTTACCAGGGAGGCTTAAGAGTGTGATCCCCCTATAGTTGGAACACACCCTACGGTCCCCCTTTTTAAATAGGGGAACCACCACCCCAGTCTGCCAATCCAAGGGAACTGCCCCCGATGTCCACGCGATATTGCAGAGTCGCGTAAGCCAACACAACCCTACAACATCCAGAGCCCTAAGGAACTCCGGGCGAATCTCATCCACCCCCGGAGCCTTGCCACCGCGGAGCTTTTTAACCACCTCGGCGACCTCAGCACCAGAGATCAGAGAACCCGACCCAAAGTCCCCAGGCTCTGCTTCCTCAGTGGAAGACGTGCCAGTAGGATTGAGGAGGTCTTCGAAGTATTCCGCCCACCGACTCACAACATCCCGAGTTGAGGTCAGCAGCACGCCACCTCCACCATAAATGGTGTTGGTCTCGTACCTCTTTCCCCCCCTGAGACGCCGGATGGTGGACCAGAATCGCCTCGAAGCCGTACGGAAGTCATTCTCCATGGCCTCTCCGAACTCCTCCCACGCCCGAGTTTTTGCCTCAGCAACCACCCGAGCCGCATGCCGCTTGGACTGCCGGTACCTATCAGCTGCTTCCGGGGTCCCACAAGCCAAAAAGGCCCAATAGGACTCCTTCTTCAGCCTGACAGCATCCCTCACTGCCGGTGTCCACCACCGGGTTCGAGGGTTGCCACCTCGACAGGCACCAACAACCTTGCGGCCACAGCTCCGATAAGCTGCCTCGACAATAGAGGCGCGGAACACGGCCCACTCGGACTCCATGTCCCCCGCCTCCCTCGGAACGTGTTCAAAGCTCTCCCGGAGGTGGGAGTTAAAGCTCCGTCTTACGGGAGACTCTGCCAGACGTTCCCAGCAGACCCTCACGATACGTTTGGGTCTGCCAGGTCTGACCGGCATCCTCCCCCACCATCGGAGCCAACTCACCACCAGGTAGTGGTCAGTAGACAGCTCCGCCCCTCTCCTCACCCGAGTGTCCAAGACATGCGGCCGCAGATCAGATGAGACGACAACAAAGTCGATCATCGAACTGCGACCTAGGGTGTCCTGGTGCCAAGAGCACATATGGACACCCTTATGCTTAAACATGGTGTTCGTTATGGACAATCCATGACGAGCACAGAAGTCCAATAACAGAACACCACTCTGGTTCAGATCAGGGGGGCCGTTCCTCCCAACCACACCCCTCCAGGTCTCACTGTCATTGCCCACGTGAGCGTTGAAGTCCCCCAGTAGAACAAGGGAGTCCCCAGGAGGCGCACTCTCCAATACCCCCTCCAAGGACTCCAAAAAGGGTGGGTAGTCTGAGCTGCCGTTTGGTGCATAGGCACAAACAACAGTCAGAGCCCGTCCCCCCACACGTAGGCGAAGGGAGGCTACCCTCTCGTTCACCGGGGTGAACCCCAACGTACAGGCACCAAGATGGGGGGCAACCAGTATGCCCACTCCTGCTCGGCGCCTCTCACCAGGGGCAACTCCAGAGTGGAAGAGTGTCCAACCCCTCTCAAGGAAACTGGTTCCAGAGCCAGAGCCATGCGTTGAGGTGAGTCCGACTATTTCTAGTCGGAACCTCTCAACCTCACACACTAGCTCAGGCTCCTTCCCCACCAGAGAGGTGACATTCCATGTCCCAATGGCCAGCTTCTGTAGCCGAGGATCAGACCGCCAGGGTCCCCGCCCTCGGCCGCCACCCATCTCACATTGCACCCGACCCCTTTGGCCCCTCCCACAGGTGGTGAGCCCATGGGAAGGGGGACCCACGTCTCCTCTTCGGGCTGTGCCCGGCCGAGCTCCATGGGTAAAAGCCCGGCCACCAGGCGCTCGCCAGCGTGCCCCACCTCCGGGCCTGGCTCCAGAGTGGGGCCCCGGTGACCCGCGTCCGGGCGAGGGAAAACTTAGTCCATTAATTGTACTCATCATAGGGGTTTTTGGGCTGCGCTTTGTCAGATCCCTCACCTAGGACCTGTCTGCCTTGGGTGACCCTTCTAGGGGCATGAAGCCCCTGACAGCATAGCTCCTAGGATCATTGAGACACTCAAACCCCTCCACCACGGTAAGGTGGCAGCCCAGGCAGGGGTCAAATCAAAATCAAAATCAAATTATTACATAATTTTTTTTTATTTAAATGCCTGACTTCAGCTGTGTAGTTTTTTGTTTGTTTGTTTCATAACAATTTTTTAAATATTAAGTTGTTTTATATCACAGACTGGATAGTTGTACAAATTAACTTAAACTATCAGTCCCATTCTTTTGTCTGAATGAATGAATTTGCTCAAGAGCTGACGTTAATTGAATTCCAGTAGTGTAATTAAGAGAATACACAAATATTATCCATTTATTTCAATTCCTGCCCATGATGGACCCTAAACAAATGGAAATAAAAATACATAAATAAATAAAAAACAGTAAGGAAAGTGGTGGAAATATGCATTTCAACACCACTGCACTTCAAGTGTCCTGCATGTTGTCTTTATGTTTTCTAAAGAATAAAGGTGCATCATTTAATCATCTTTATTAGCTGAATTAGGTAAATGGAATATCATGCTGTTAAGTGATTTTTTTTTTCTATTCATTGTTTTAGTTTTTATTATGTATTACTGCTTCTCCACATCGAGAGGAGCCAGTTGAGGTGGCTCGGGCATCTGGTTAGGATGCCTCCTGGACGCCTCCCTGGTGAGGTGTTCCGGGCATGTCCCACCGGGAGGAGACCCAGAGGAAGACCCAGGACGCGCTGGAGGGACTATGTTTCTCGGCTGGCCTGGGAACGCCTTGGGATTCCCCCGGAGGAGCTGCTCCAAGTGGCTGGGGAGAGGGAAGTCTGGGCCTCCCTACTTAGGCTGCTACCCCCGTGACCCGACCCCGGATAAGAGGAAGAAAATTGATGGATGGATGGATGGATGGATGTATTACTGGTTATATTAAACTGACCAACTCAAGACTTTCTCATGTTGGATTTATGAAAATTGACTGAACAGTTTTCGGTGGGAAAAGTTTGACACTGCATCAAAGCTCTGCATCTCTCCCAAATTAAATCATCTTGTAATAATGGCACTATATTTTTATTATTTCATGAAAGCAGCTCAATATTGTTGATTATTTATTTATTTATCAAAGTTACACAAATATGCACCAGCCTGACATGTGATTCTGTCTGAGTGTTTTAAAAACTAAAAACATGTGAGGGTTCTGTAGGGTCAATGTACCAGGTCAGCTCTCTGGTTTTGGTGATATTCAATTTATACATATCTTTGTTTAATTTTATGATTTTATTGTAAAATGTTCAACTACGATACTTCTTTAATTAGTAGCAGTACAAAATAATACCTGGTATATACCTAGTATATTTACATGGTGCATACTGGGTATATAAGTAACAGGTACCTACTATCTAAGTACCAGGTAACTACACCATACATATACCATGCATGCTAAGTACCAGGAAGGTGCAAGGTACATAGTATATACCTGGTACAAACCCGTAAACCTAAAATGCCCTTTAGTTTTACATAATTGTATCAAATGTTGCTCTATTTTCTGAGGTAAGATGCAGAAAACAGTGAACACAAGGAAGAAAAAAAACTTCCGAAGAACAAACGTATTTGTAGCTGTGAAAAAAACATCCATTCATTTTCTTAACCTGCTTTTCCGTTGGTGCCTGTGTCCAGCAGTCACTGTGCGAGAGGCGGGGAACACCCTGTGCAGGTCACAAGTCCATCACAGGGACACATAGAGACGTCCACGCACAACCAGGGACAATTTGGTGCGATCAGACGTGCATGTTTTTAGTCTGTAAAAGGAAACTGTAGAATCTGGAGAAAACTCAAGCGTGCACAGAGAACACGCAAACTTCACACAGGAAGGCCCCACACAGAGCAAACTGGCTGTGAAGCAGCAACACTAACCGCTAATCCACTTTGCTGCCTTAATGAAAACTATTTAGTTTTACTTTTAAATTATTCATCTTTGAAAATAATACAATAAATAAACGTGTTTTTCTTTTTGGTTGTATTTCTCCTTTCTGTGTATATGTTCAGCCCCAACTTCTCTTGTGCATAAACTCACCCACATGAAAATATGTATCAACTCAGTTAAGGCTTAATCTTGAATTCCTTTGTGTTCACACTCAACTACAAACCTGTTTACTCACCGACCCACAATCCTTTGCTGGCAGGGTATCACTAGGAGACAGAAGGTCGTGCTTCATGCAGCTCTGAGCAGATCCGTCCTGCAGAGGTCTTTGAGCCAGAAGAGTCTAACTGATCCGGCATGGGGTGTATTCCACCGGGCGTGTTTAGTGAAAACTCTTGGATGTCTTTTTCAGAAAGTGTTAATGTCAGCCGCACGTTGACATGTCACAACTTTTAGTAACTGAGGATTAGATTGAGGGTTTGTGCCTTGTCATGACCTTTTACAGTAAAAAATGAATAGGCATGTAGAAACAATGTTCACATGTGGTCTTTGTTTTTTCAGCTGACCCTTAAATAGAGTTTGCACATAGTTAGAAATAAATTAATAAAAATGGAAAATCACTGAGGAATATCCCTCAGTAAATATCTTTATTAATACAGCAATATTTCTGCAGGTTCTGCTTTATCATCCCGTAAGCCTAATTCAGATCACCTAAAATGTAATATTTGGACTACAATCAAAAGAATAGCAGTTTTCAAAATGAGTTATTGCTGCTTGTTTTAATATAATTGTGTTGGTCCTCATTTTATGTCTACATCTATGCTGGTTAAACCAATAAGTTTGTGATATTTGGCAGCGTTCATGGCAAACTGAAGTATCAGCACTTAGTTACTGGTTTTATATATTGTTATGTTTGTGTGAACATATAAAGGAGTGTTCTGCATGGACATCTTTTAGAGAGTCAGTGGTTAGAGGACCTTCATCCTTTGGGTAAAAAAAAAAAGAACTGTGGAAATATTTAAAATATGTTTCTAAATAGGCTAAAAATAAAAACTGTAAAACTTAAAAAACCCTGGATGACGTAAAATGACAAAAAAGTTTAAGATCATTTAACATTTGTCTTTTGTTGTTCTAATGGTTCAGTGATATTTATTAAAGCATTTTATTAATTTTGAATGCAATGTATTTATTAATTCAGATAAGATTTGGAGAATAGTTTTTTGCAAAAAGATATTGTGGTTTTTTTTTTATTAAAAAGTTAAATAGTGCAAAAAAGAGGAAAATCACTTGTATTTGTTGTACAATGCTCCCAAGTTTAAGAATATTCCTGTGTATTTCTGAGTTTAAGTATTTGTTATAAAGAGCCATATANTCCTGATCAGCGCGCCTCCTGATCAGCGCGCCTCCTGATCAGGGCGCCTCCTGATCAGCGCGCCTCCTGATCAGGGCGCCTCCTGATCAGCGCGCCTCCTGATCAGCGCGCCTCCTGATCAGCGCGCCTCCTGATCAGGGCGCCTCCTGATCAGGGCGCCTCCTGATCAGCGCGCCTCCTGATCAGCGCGCCTCCTGATCAGCGCGCCTCCTGATCAGGGCGCCTCCTGATCAGCGCGCCTCCTGATCAGCGCGCCTCCTGATCAGCGCGCCTCCTGATCAGCGCGCCTCCTGATCAGCGCGCCTCCTGATCAGCGCGCCTCCTGATCAGCGCGCCTCCTGATCAGGGCGCCTCCTGATCAGGGCGCCTCCTGATCAGCGCGCCTCCTGGTCAGCGCGCCTCCTGATCAGGGCGCCTCCTGGTCGGGGCGCAACCACATTCTGCAGGTCATATTTCGGATCAGATATAATAATCTATTGCTCTGATGGTGTTTGCACAGCAGTCCAGCAATAGCATGAAGATCAGTCTTAATTCGTACTTGTTCTGCGGCGGTGTATGGGAATTTTATGTACCTGGGTGTTAATATGAGGAGCGGCTTTGATGACCAAGGGGAGCGCACGACTCACTGAAGCCTGCGCGACACACCAGACAAATTAAACTTAAAATTATAATTCTAATTCAAACAGAATAACCTATTGTCAAGAATAATTATGGTGCGTGATTTTTTTAAACCCAAAATATTTTCTAAATAACGAAATATGAAGTTATTAGTGGAGAAATCCCGTCTGGATGACAGCAGACTGACGCTCCTAAATTATACGACAGGTCCGGACCACTCGTAAATTTTCTCAAAATGGTTTTTATTAAACCATTGTTCTACTTGGACATCTGTTTTTAACAATTAAAACCTTACTTAGATAAAAGGGAATAGTTTATGATTATCAGCTGCAGTTTAATACTTTGTATTATCAAGAGTTTTAAAATTAGCAAATAATTAGTTTCATTGTGTAGTCATCCATGTGGCACGGTGGAGCAGGTGAGCTACCGCCTCTCAGCAAGAAGGTCGTCAGATGGATGGATGGATGGATGGATGGATGGATGGATACATAAAAATTCCTAACACTGAATTTGATATTTTCTGTATGAGAGTTTTACCCAGGGTGAAGACGAGGCCTTGAAGGTAAAATAAAGAAAACTGGTTTATTAATCAAAAACACACAAAGGAAGGCTGGTATGAACAATGGATTGAAGAAGACAGAGAGGAACAGAACAAGATCAGCTGCGGGAAGCACAATGCACGGACGAGGGACAAACAAAATACAATAATACAATAAAACTTTATTTATAAAGCACTTTCAAAACACTGTTAGCCACTGTTCACTTGTACCTAATGCCACAACCATGCACACTACCAGCATGTTGCGGTTTAAGGAGACCACATCTCCACTATTAGCAAGTTGATTACTCGAGTAGTCTGTTAAAGCCCTACCAAAGATAAGCAGTGACGCAGCATTTGTCCTCATGTTGCACTGAAAAGCTTCTAACCCAAGTTCACTCGAGGACTTCTTACAAAATGCTCCAAAGATTGACCTCTGAGGTTCACATCAGCTCATTGCCTGGCTTGTTTCTGCACATAGGACATGGAATATTTATTAACTCACATTTCATTTGGGTAATTTACATGTTAATTTAAAAGCACTTTTTGACAAAAACCCAACAACAGTGCTGTTTCAAGAAAGGATCTCACTATTTTTAAGGGATCTATAAAACATTTAGATTAGAAGACGGCATTTGGGACTGAACAAGCATTCAAATAGTTTCCACACACCTAAATATCTATCTGGTAATTATGACTAACATTTTCAAAACCAAAATTTATTTTAGTGATGGTATTTCTGTAACTTCAATATAAACTAGAACATTGTCATGAGGAGAACAATCATTTTGATTCATGGCGTGACGATAATTGATTTGAAAATGAGTGGGTGCCCACCTCCAGGTCCAGATAATTGTTATTCAGTCCAACTATTATCCTCTACAATACACAGCAGGAGTGTGAAACTCCAAGCACACAGTCTCATAATGAAACACTGCTGTGAACCTACAGCAGTGCATGATGGGTAATATATCATGAGATCTAAACTGGATCGTTACAAGACGTTGAAGTGGATGTTGTCATTTCAAGATTCATATAATAGTGGTTGTTGAATTTATTCTGTGGAGCAACAAGAGCAAGTAAACACTAAATATGTATACTTTTAAAATACATCAGTCTCACAACCAACACAATATATAAAATGAAAGGTTTGAATGGTTGCTGTGTTTAAAAATTGTGGAAGCTTTAATTAGGTCATCGACTCAAGAAAAGTAAAAAAAAAGTTGCATTTGGGCAACTTGGACCTTGAAAACTGCTTGAATTTCCCTTGAACTTGTAAGAATTTGCTTTCTGTTTTTAAAGTCCCGCTAAGGGTTGTACTGTTGCCTTTTACAAAGAGTTTTCATAAAGGTTCATTTTTAAAGAAGAATTTCTTACTGTAATCTTCTAGACACATTTAAAGTATAACGAGCTGAACTCATTTGTCATGAAACCAGTTTATTATGAGGTTTTTTTAATTATCAGCTGCTTTAATTTTTAATCACTGAGTTAACTGTTTTATCTAGCTGACTGTAGCTACGTGTGGTTTTAAAATGTTCTTGATGCAAGACACTGAGAGCACTCAGAAACCTGAGATTATTACCAGACGAGCCATAATCAAGTCTCATTATGAGGTCAATAGAGTTGCTCTTCCTCATGTGGTCAGATATAAAACACTGTTTGTTTTTATTTTATAAACGTTGGTTTGGGCTAAAGATGGTGGCAGTGGTATAAACAACCATCTGTCATGTAAATTAGATGAGTATTTTCTAAGCTGTGGAACATGTGTTCATTTGTGTCCTATATCACATCTCCACTATTTGCATTTTGACAGTTTTCACTATGTTCAGGCCATGGATTGAGAACAAGTCTCAAATTCAACCAACTTCAGCATTGTGTTACTGAAAGACCAGATTTTACAGGACAATACAAAAACCACAGTTTCCTTAAAGCCATTAGGTGAAAACCAAAGTGCTTGTGTTTTTACCCAGAGATAATTTGACTGGTAAGAAATTCTCTTTGAAGTTGATAAAGTTATTGTTCAGATTAAAATACATCAAACTGTCAGACGTCCATCATTCTTCTGCTTTGTGTGTGGCTTTTTGCTTTGAGCTTTATGCTTTCTGTCAAAGGATTTCTCAAAAATGACATTTTCTGTGTTATTATCTGACATTTTGAATTTTAACATAACTTGGATTTGTTTTATTACCAGAGATGTGTCAGTGATATGAAGTTTTTTTTTTTAATAAGCCATCCGTGGCTTTAGCTCCAACCTTTGGCAGCCCCCTCACACATCTCATGGCTGATATGTTTCCATACCCAAGTTATTTGCCTACCTGTTCCTGGAAATGTCACCAGGAAAGCTGTGGTAGACAGCCAGTTTCCCCTCAGCCTCATCTTCTGTCTGCTTTCTTTTTTCTTTCTTCATTTTATCTGATCGTCTTCATTCTTCACTCTCTGCCCCGTTCCATCCTCCTCTCATATCATTCGATCATGTGTAAAACTATCTCTCCTTCTCCTGGGAATAGGTTGACATTTGCTGTTGGATATTGTAGTCATTTGCCTTGCCCTGAAACACCTGAACATACAGAACCCTTCCTTACACTTAAGACTGTCAAATATCTGTGTCTATGATCTGTAGTGCCATACCGTCTGGATTTGATCCTTTTCAGACCTATGGAGAATTTTTGCTGACACCTCCTTTCTCCCTCATCAACACCCCCTGGACTCAAGATTCATCCCAAACAAACTAGATCATTTACCAACCCACGATCAAGTTTTGAACCCAGTAGGCAACAATGTGTATCACACAGAGTACATCTGCTGATGTTATCCTAGAAGGTGCCATAGGTCCTGAATACTCATTCATCAACCTCAGTGATGCACATTAAACACACATCCTGACCTGGTATCTACCACGGGAGATGAACCAGAAGTATGATTTGGTAAACATAATTATTCATTATTCGCCAGTGATCATGCTGTTCCAAAACAGAAACAGAAGTCCAATTCAATGAGTCTGATAAATTTCCCCAAATTTAAAATTTATGCCAACTTTTAATTTCATTTTATCCATGCATCCATTATTTTCTGTTTGTTCTGAAGTGGGTTGTGGAGGCAGCAGCTTGATCAGGGAGGTCCAGACATCTCTTTCCACAGACATCTCTTCCTCCTATCCTGGAAGGACCCCCAAGGTGTTCCAGGACAACTGAGAGACTCTGATGTGTCCTTGGTCTTCCCTGGGTTCTCATCCAGCCGGACATGCCTGAAGCACCTCCCTAGGGCGGTACAGGGGAGCATCCTTACCAGATGCCTGAACCACCTCAACTGGCTACTTTTGATGTGGAGGAGCAGCGGCTCTACTCTGAGTCTCTCCCAGATGACTGAACTTCTCACCCTGTCTCTAAGGGAGAGTCCAGCTACCTGCAGAGAAAACTCAATTCAACCACCTGCATCCATGATCTTGATCTTTTCTATCCATAGTTTGTGGCCATAATTTTACTTTAATTGTTTGATTTAAAATAAGTCTGCCTCCTCAACCTCAAATAGATCATGTTCCATTTTTAGCCTCAAAGCATTTTTTAATTAATATTATGTTTTTTTGTTTGTTTTTTTACTTTGAGTCACACATTAAGATCACTTCTGAACACCTTTCTCCATCCAGAATCATCATAGCTTGTAATCATATTCCTATATGTTGGTAAAACTCACATAAACAGTGCCAAAACTGAATTCAGTTTAATCTTTTAGTGTAATTATCATGTTACTCCAAAGAAAAGAGCTCGTCATTTAGGGTAATGTATTGAAACTGATAATTCTATAAATATTAGATTTATTATTAGTTCCTCTTTCAAATCCAAAACAAGCTGAGATAACTTGTGAATTATTAATAACTCATAACATCCGTTTCACAACGTATACCCCTACATATATCACACTTAGGTCTGAAGCTCATGACCATATGGATTACATTCATAATACATTCATGTTTTCTATACATATTTCACCATCTGTATGGTTGTGTGTGCATTATGCATACATAACTTACATGTGTGCAGCTGCTTTTGTGTTCCTGTTACAACTTTTTTATGCCTTTATAATATTTTTACCTGAGTCCCATGAGGCTTCAGTGTGTAGGCAGCAGCTGTTCCACTGGGATGCTTTAGTGAATTATTGATAGAAATGGTTTTCATCTCCCTGAAGAATTAATTAGTAGCAAAGAAAACACAGACACTTCCCTTTTAGTTACATATACAATTTACCTGTGTGGAGAAACTTGTAATACATTTTAATGATCAAAAACGGTGAGTTCAAGTGTCTCATTGTTGTTTATTGGTCCCATATGGCTTGTTTAAAAATTAGAAGAAAACTAAAAAAAAAAATTCAGATTTCTTTTAATGTCCTTACAGATTAAATTTGTTATTACTACCTTAGTTTAGGACAAAAATGAGAATACACGTGCTCTCTCACTACAAAGCCATCTAAGTTTTTTTCTGTTTTATATTTATCAGTGTTTTTGAGGCCGCAAATTGCAATAGAACTTAAAATAATTGTTCATTCTCCACCATTTACAAACATCATTAGGCTAATTCGCTTTGAAGATAATTTTATAGTTGACATTTTATAATGTCCATGTTCTTAAGATTCATACATTCAGTTTTGATTAAAAATATAAAGTTACCATTATTTAAAGTTAAAAACCACATAAACCACTGGAAGTCTTCAAACTACCTGTTGCATGTAAAAATAAATCCCCCATCGCTGAAAGATTTGAATAATGGATGTTTGAAGATTTTAAGATAAGTGCTTGTCAAAATGTTCAGGACTGAAATTTAACAGGGAATGCAAGTAAATCTTAATTTGTTAATGCTGTATACATTTGTACAGTACATGTGTTGTGCAAGATATTCAATTGGGTGGGAGTTACATTGTTTAGAAGAACAAAGAACAAAGGCAGGTTTAATGTTTGTTTTGTTGCTTGTCAGAAAGTGCAGAGTAAAGAATCCTGGAGAGTGGAGGGTGCAAATACATCCATGATCAGACGTAATGGTGGAGCCAGATGTGTCCAGTGGTGGCCTTGGCCATCATACATTAATCATTGGCCACCCCAGTCATTTGAGAAAGCTATACTTTTAAAAACTGGAACCCATACCGGTAGTTCCCTTAAAGGTTCAAAATGACTGGTTTACTTAAATACATGGTGGTAAACATCTTGGGTTTTGATATGGCAACCTGATATTTGATAGTGACCTTTCTTATGCCAAGATTCAGATGCATATATACCAAAATGGAAGTCAGAAGACTGTTTATTTTTCAATGAATGGCACTCACAAAGCAGACCGACATATACAGTACAGAAGCAGACATTGTGGATTTTGACGTATAGCAACCCAGTTTTTGAAATGAATCTTTCCTACGCATTGTAGCCACACACAAAAATGAAAGTCAGTAACTCACATATGTTTCAAGTTATACTCACAACATGGTCAAAAAGATAGATGGACGTATATTTCCAATTCATCCTCTTTGCTTTGAGATGGGTAACAACAAATGTTACACTCCTTTTATCAAAACAGAAATGTACATATACATTTTACAGCAACAAGACTTGTTGACTTGTGAAGTTCTCACTATGTGGGACGTAAAGCTCCACATGTCCAACACACCGACACCGGTCCCAAATACACAATAAATATATCAGCTGTTTTAAACCAAATCCTGCTGCCTTCAATTCACAACAATGAAGGAGGAGATCTGAGGTGTTTGATGTGCTATAAAGTGGTTGCTGCGAACATTCATATAAAGAAAAAAATCTTCAGTTTTTCAAACACAAATTTACTTCATGAAAAAATAAAGATCACCATGACTACAAAGTAAAAAAAAAAAACTTTTATTTTTGCCATACTTTATCACAATAGCAGTTTTTTTTAACACTAGTCACATAAAAGTAATATAATCAGAAGAAAATGAACTTTTCAGAAAATATGTGTATATTTATTTTTAGCTACACAATTCACCATACTATTTGATGTGCAGACCAGTGTGTGCTTGCACTGCAAAATAAACATCTGCCAATTCAGCATAAAATACTAGATTTGACCAAGATATTTTAACATTATTTCAACGGTGCACAAAGTTTGGTCTACATCCAAAGCAGACAATAACCTGAAACAGTTCCCAACACAAAATAACAGAAAGGATCTCACATTTGAAAACTCAGCAGTCATGGAGTTAATTTATTACTCAGTCAAATAAAACTCAAACAGACAAACTCACATTGGAACAAACATTCTCAAGTGTTTGGTTGAACAACCTATGAAGTACTTTCAAGCAGCAAAAAGTGGGGGTGGATGGCAGAGTTACCGGTACACACAGCACTTTTAAATGTTCTGTACTAACAGTTTTGATACAACTTGTATTGTATTTGTGCAATCCAGCACCATTCCACTGCACTTCTGTCTTCTTATAATTGAATTTTGACATCAAAACTACTTAATAAGGTAAAAAAGGAATGCTAATTTATGAAGGTCCCATTTTTCATGAATGATAAAACAATTTCACCAAACTTTTCTGCTCATGGGTTCAGAGCAGCAACTACAGAACTAGGACGCTGGGTTAAAAAAAATTACTTGTAAGTCTTTATAAACACAAAAATGCCTCAAAAATAAAATGTTGCTCGTTACGTCTAAACAACTCACGGGCAGGGAACAAGAAATCAAACCAACCAGATATGACAGAGGCTTCATAAACGAAGATGAAAATATAATTGAATCAAATCTAATCTAATTGAGCTAAATTAAATCATGCTATATTAACCCTGGATGGAAATTATATTGCTACTGTTCATTACAAAATAAAATAAAGCCTAACTAAATAAAAAGGGGAAAGCACTTTCAGAAAAGTAAAGGTTGGTGGTTTTCCTGACAATAAAATGAAGATGAGATAAAATAAGAACTCTATTGACCCTGAAGGAAATTGTTGTGCCAGGATTTCAATACAAAGAACATACACAAGGAATAACAGAAGGTGTTTATTCAAAGTTCTTACAATAAGTTTGAGTGTCTAAATAATTAATTCACACCTGAATTTATTTACTTATTATAAACATGAGAAAAATATCTGCAGGTTCAGTTGAAATGTATTAACAGATCTGGGTTCAGGAGAGACTCCATTAAGGTCCAGATCTGGACCACTCTAAAGACCGGTTCTGTGAAGGATCGAAAAGCTGTGAAGTCTTTAACCAAATACAGTACTGCAGTTTACAGATTACTACAGATGTTAACAGATTAATATAGATGTTTACAGATTATTGCAGATCTTTACAGATTACTACAGATGTTTAGAGATTAATATAGACGTTTACAGATTATTGCAGATGTTTACATATTTAAAAAAAATGTTTACCGATGATTTAAGCGGTTTACAGATTATTACAGATGTTAACAGATTAATATAGACGTTTACAGATGAATATATATATGTTTACAAATGAATACAGATCTTTACAGCTGAACATAGATGCTTACATATTATTACAGATGTTTTCAGATGTATATAGATGCTTGCAGATTATTAAAAATGTTTACAGATAAATATAGATGTTTACAGACTAATATAGATGTTTACAGACGATATAGATGTTTACAGATGAGTACAGCTGTTTACAGATGAGTATAGCTGTTTACAGATGAGTACAGATGTTTACAGATGAGTACAGCTGTTTACAGATGAGTATAGATGTTTACATATGAATATAGATGTTTACATATGAATACAGCTGTTTACATATGAGTACAGATGTTTACAGATGAATACAGATTAATATAGACATTTTCAGTTTAAAAAGCTCTTTAATGAAAAAGCTGATGAAGTTTCAGATCAGCTGATGCACGTGTGCAGCACAAGTTGAATCAGTGCAAGTTGCATGAAGTAAATATGTGTTGAAACATAAATAAATACATAGCAGTGTACAGTCCTGCACCTGAGGGGGTTCTATAATCTAATTAGACGTGTAAGTCCATAGTTTCAAGAGTCCTTTTCATTGGCTGTTAATCTTTGTTTTACAAATACAACACATTCTTTACCAAAGCATCTTTTGTACATAATCCATGCTAGGGTCATCATTTTTTAAATTCTGATCCTGAAAATCCCTTTGCATAGACGTCCCTCTTCCACCTCACACACACACACATTCAGAGAGGTAAAGGGACCCAGAGGAAATAACTGGAGGCACTGATAAATATTTTTCTACACCTCCATTCTTATAAAATCCACCTGCGCTCCATTAAGTCCCTCTCNTACAGATCTTTACAGCTGAACATAGATGCTTACATATTATTACAGATGTTTGCAGATGAGTACAGCTTACAGATGTATATAGATGCTTGCAGATTATTAAAAATGTTTACAGATAAATATAGATGTTTACAGACTAATATAGATGTTTACAGGTGAGTACAGCTGTTTACAGATGAGTACAGCTGTTTACAGATTACTACAGACATTTTCAGTTTAAAAAGCTCTTTAATTAAAAAGATGATGAAGTTTCAGATCAGCTGATGCACGTGTGCAGCACAAGTTGAATCAGTGCAAGTTGCATGAAGTAAATATGTATTGAAACATAAATAAATACATAGCAGTGTACAGTCCTGCACCTGAGGGGGTTCTATAATCTAATTAGACGTGTAAGTCCATAGTTTCAAGAGGCCTTTTCATTGGCTGTTAATCTTTGTTTTACAAATACAACACATTCTTTACCAAAGCATCTTTTGTACATAATCCATGTTAGGGCCATCATTTTTTAAATTCTGATCCTGAAAATCTCTTTGCATAGACGTCCCTCTTCCACCTCACACACACACATTCAGAGAGGTAAAGGGACCCAGAGGAAATAACTGGAGGCACTGATACATATTTTTCTTTACACCTCCATTCTTATAAAATCCACCTGCGCTCCATTAAGTCCCTCTCCTTTTTTATTCATTTCTTTCTTCCCAGCCCTCAATTTGTATATGTCTGACCTGCAACGCGTGTTTATGAGTGGCATACAAAATCTGCACCTTTTAACCTGAAAAATACTGAAACTAGAGCTGCAGGTAAATTACTTTACTTGCACTGTGTGAGTGAAGCACCTGACTGCGTGTTTCTCACCAGAAATATTAATACAAGTGATGGGGATTTTAAACCCCTGTTACCTTAATAAAAACCACACAAGTATAAACAAGAGAACAGTGTTAAATCAGACAAACAACTTTGCAAAGGGGAATGGCTTTTAATGTCTTTTGAAACTTAGTTTGGTCTCAAATACATTGTCCTGCACAATTCCAAATTGTACTGGACATGACAAGCTATTTAAACAAGAAGCAGGTGGAGTTTGACAAGCTCTGACGTCTTACAGATAAAACAAACAAGTCGTGTTTCTGATCCTACAAGAACATCTTATCCAGACATTGTCAAGGCTAGAAGACTGTCTTTTCTGTATCAGAGAAAAGCAAACAACATGTTTGTACTATCAAATATAAGTGTTAAAAGGGAACAGAGAATATTTGATATAAGTGAGCTGGGTTATAATTATTGGGTCAGAGTAATTAGTTTTAGATGATAAATATTGAACATCTCCATCATTTCATCCTCTTTATCATATATAAACTGATCATTATCAATCAGGTGAGCGGTGCGGAAAAACATCCCCTGAGGCCGAATTTCTAATTAGGGGCAAAAACTCACACCACCGTCCCGTGCCTCCACAGTAACGCCCTGACAAATTCAGGATCACATTTTTAGGATGGTTTGAGAGATATAAAGTTTTGGATAACTCTGTGGTGATGATTGTCATATTGCATGACTTATTTCAATATTTGTGAGAAATAAAGATTTTGATTTTGAGGAGAATTTTGCAATGAGTATGGTCTCACTTTATGGCTTATGTCAAAAGTTTTAAAAGGAATAATATATTTAGCAGGGATTAGTCTATTTAACCACAAAAACTAAGCTTTTTCCAAAGAAATAGAACTTTTGAGAAGAAACATATATATATAAAAAGAACTAATCTATTTGTGTTAAACAAATAAAAGAAATAAGCTATTTAATTTGTTTTAAAATAAAAAGAACCAATCTAATTTGTCTTAACCAAAGAACCAATCTAATTTGTTTTAACCAAAAAACCAATCTAATTTGTTTTAACCAAAAAAGAACCAATCTAATTTGTCTTAAACAATTAAATAGAACTCATACACTTTCAAAGATGTGGGAAATAATTCTCAAACACACAACAAAATAGCCCTTTATGGGCACAAAAATAAAATAAACTTTTAGTTAGTTACTGTGGGTAACTCCTTAACTTAACTTAAACTAAATTCTGTAATCGGCTATAATAATAATTGTTTCTTTAAACATAAAATAAAATTCCATTCTTACTATCTAAAACATTTGTATTTAATGGCAAAAACAACACAACAACAAATGATTTCATTCTTCAGTGAAAATGAGTAATCACTCACTCTGATTTGAGGTTATTTTAATTAGTAAGTTATTCTGAATTAGCATGATCATCAAAATGAGTAGCAGGAGACGGAGACGTTTTATACTCACCTAAAATACTTTACCTTTTTCATAGTCTGTAGAAAAAGTCTAAACATACATACAGACATAGACAGACATATACGTACAGACAGACATACATACATATAGACACACATACCTATATACATATAGGTGGACATACATATAGACATGCATACATATATACATATAGACGGACATACATATAGACATGCATACATATATACATATAGAATTTACAATAAAAACATGTGGTTCATGTGCTCAAAATAAGTCCAGTCTATAGTCAGAGTCAGTCGTGTTTTAAAAATATAGAACCACCACATTTCAAAATCAACCTTTCAAATCAACCTTTTGAATAGATCCAAAACTCCAGGGCGTCCCCCATCTTTTTCTCTTTGGATCCGTTAAAAATACCTTTTTATCAAATGACATATACAGTGCCTGTTTATTAAACAACATATATAAAAGCAATGTGGTTTGTAGGTTTATCTGATTTATCCTACAGTACAACGTGCTTCTTAAATTATCCTTTAAATGGCTATGCTATGCTTTCGAATATAAAAATCTAAAAAGTTATTTTTTGTATAACTGATGAGCCAATCAATGAATGAATGAGCTGTTTCCCTTTATGAGCCATCACCTTGGTTGGCCCGCGTCAGCCTAAGTGCTCTATAAATAAAGTGGTATGGTATAAATAATCTAAGATTTAAAGCATAAAGCTATAAAAATTGTTCTAAAAATCTCTTAATCAATTCCTTTGTGGAAAACCAGACCAACCAAAATGCACTCCCGTCAAGGATAATCCTTCCTTCAGCTCCACAAAACTTTTGCATGAATGTTTGTGGAGACACAATTTTAATCTGTAAAAGAAAATATAAACATTAACTTGTTTCAGGGTTATGAGCTGGGATCATTATCTCTGTACCATCACGAAGTTACTGGAAGTGGAAAAATAAGTCGTCAGACCCACATAGTACAATATAAACTACAAATTCTGTGGCCTTGCTCTAGCAGGCCATATCATGAGAATGTGTTACATTAAATAAAATTAAGCAGACTGCAGTTTTGAAACATGATACCAGGATTATTGACAGATCTTCACAGATCTATACGGGGGACATGACCTTCAGCTGGACAGTTGGCGTGGTTGACTTCAAGACCTGTTCTCTTTGTCTTTCTGGAGAACCTGTTCAGCTCCCTCTTGTCACAGCATCCAGTGAGATCTTTGTTTCTGGGTGAGATCTTTGCCCCTGGGTGAGATCTTTGTTCATCATCGATCCATCACACCCGGACCGCATATTCTGGTCATTTGTGTTTGATGACCGTGTTCTGACCGTTCTTTGTGAAAGTCTTTGTGGTGTCATTTGTTCAGAGAAAAGTCCAGTGCACAGTCCTCGTTCAGTGCCATAGTTCTTTAAGCCCCTCGAATGTTTATTTTGAGCAGGGCCGCCTGGGAGTCCAGCCTTGGTGTTCTCGGTGAAGTCAGTGAGCCAGCTTCTGGACATGCCCTCAATATCAAATCTGATCCAATCCAATCAATAACCACAGTAGTTTGTGATTCAAAAATTCAGACGCTGCATGTGTGTTTGACATGACCCTATCTTAATGTACTGTATGTACTACTACCTATGTGTTTTTGCAAGTGTCGTGAGGTCCAGGACTTACGTTTTCCGCTCCACAAACATCGTGAGGCTGCTTCTAAAATAAATAAAAAATGAGAAAATAGAAAAATGTAAAAATCCTTAACAAACCAGATTCAAAGTAATCATGTTAATTCTATAAGCAATTACCTTGAAAAGAGCCACCTCTGCAAGTCTGGTTTGCACAATGGAATTTTAAATGTACATTTACATAAAAGTGAATTTTCAACAGAGGCATCCTTCTAATCTGATCTGCATAATAGATCTAAAACCATTAATTTACGTATGAGTAAAATTGTCAATTTAACCTGAAACTAGAAATTTTACCACTTTTCAGTGGTTTACTTATCAAAAGTTAAAGCATGGGCTCCGTTTTAATTTTCCATATTATTATTACTGTATACACAGCCCCAATCTGTTTGAATGAAAACAACTCTTACTGCTGTCAAAGCCTATGCATTGTATGGTCAAATGATATGTTATTCTAATTACCGTTCAAATATACCAGACCTCTTTTTGCCTCTAATGGTCATAATTTATGCGAAAACAACACCAAAATTAGGTTTTAACAGTGAAATGTGTCTTTCACTCCTGGCGAGTTGGCTGGATTCTTGTGCGTATTAAACCTACTTGCTGAAAAGTTACTTCTAATAAAGCATTTTTATTATTAATCATTACAGTCACATTATATAACTCTTAAAAGGAAACAGCACTTATAATCTACTTAACTGTGTAACAGCTCTTTAAAATTGATAAAACATTTTCAATGTATGCAAAAATCGTTTAAAAATGATGAATTTAAACTGAGCGTTTCAACTTACAACTAGTCAAAAATTTATTTGACAAGAATATATATATATATTTTTATCCTTTATAAGTGTCAAAGTTTTATCAATTTAGTTAAACTTTTAAAAGACAGAATTTACTGGCAAGTCTAAAAATAAATTTCTGCTAAATTTTTCTAAGACTTGTTATCCTAAAATGCCTAAACTTAATAATTTTGATCTGATTATGGTTGTTAATTTAAATTAACAAGCTTATTATAAAAGTTTAAATAGTCAATAATTGTAATTCAATGTAGTATACCGGTAATACTTTCTCTACTTCCCATTTATTTTGCATTAAATCCAAATATATTCCGCGTCATATCAACATCCTATGCGACTGCTATAAAAACATCCAGTTCCTCTCACTTCACCTCGCCTTCCTCATCTTCCCTCTGACACTTCCACAAACCCTCTGTGGCCCCCTCTCTTTTTTGGGGCCTGAACTTCCTTGTGCATCTTCCGTCTCGACTTCCTGTTTGCTCTCTCCTCTCTTTACTTTCCTGATCACCTCATCTCTCTTAGCACGTTTAGCTGTGTAAGATTTATTTTATTTTTCAACTCGTGCGCATCCTTTATGATTGTCTGTCGTTGTCGTTATCAATTGTTCTCATCACTCTTCGTTTAAAATTCAGATCACAAATGAGTCCCAGAGGTTTAATGGGATTAATCAGTATTAATATGCAAAATGTATCTTTATTTGTTAGAGTGGCTATGTTTTTCAAAGTGTTTAGCATAATTTTTTGCCGTTTGTATGCAACGCCATAATAAATGTATGTTTATACTGGTTAAAAACGGTCTTAGTTTTACACAATGGGGTGGGTTGCCAGTTGGGCTCGTTTTGGGCTTGTTTTGGGCTGGTCGCTTGCTTCTGTCGCGAGATCTGGCAACATTGTATCAAAGTTCTCATGACAACAAGGCCTCCAGAATTCTTGCCTCGTCATCATTCAGCCTTTTCGACAGAACTATTTCGATAAAAATTGGTAAGCGAAATCTCAGTTTCTTTTTGCAGAGAAAACACAATTTAAAAACGTCTAGTTTCACAGTACAACGGCATTTGCACTGTTTTCGGACGGACGAAGCTTTTAGCTGGCGGCTCCGTTAGCATTAGCTTAGCTTTCATTTCCGAAAAAAAACGTAATTTTTTGGATGAGTTAAAATCGGATCTTTCGCCGTTAGATTATCATGATAAAAACGGATCTGTCCGCTTGGTTCAGCGAAACAATTTGGAGTCTTTCTCGCTAAAATTTTATTAAATCGGACCGCTGATGTGGGCGCCAGGCCTACTGTTAAAACGTCCTAATTTAACGTTGTTAAGCCTTTAAAACCTAAAGTATTTGGATTAAAATTTTATAAACAAGATTGATCGAATACTAAAGTCTTTATGTAGCATTCTGCTACATTCATGATTTAAAAAAAGTATTTAAATATTTATTTTATATTTAACCATAAGTTATTAGGTCCTGTAAATCAGAGATGATTATGTAACCTTTTATAACTGTTCTTAATAGCAGGAAAAATACAATGGGAAATGTTTGCAATCAATCCTCTCTCAGTCACGTTCTAAATGTAATGCTGAAGTAAGAAAGTAATAATTTGTATATGTGTGTTCACAGATCCACCGAGAATTCTCCAAGCAAGACAATCAAATTTCTTGGTTTGAAAAATTATTTAAATAAAAATCTACTTCTCAACATCAACTTTTAGTTCTCGTGCCATATTTATGTTTATTTTTATTTTATTTATGTATGTTTCATTAGTACTGCCTCTCTGTTAGCACAGTACTTTTCTTGTAAGTAAATACAGTATAAATTCTCACACAGACGGGGAAGGAGGGGGTGGGGGAGGGAGTGGGTCAGTTTCTGCTCCG
>JBBPBX010006861.1:52096-67061 GCA_038048925.1 Garcialebias charrua
GAAAGGTTGATTTATTTCAGTAATTCCATTCAAAAAGTGCAACTTGTATATTACATTCATTCATTACACACAGACTGATATATTTCAAATGTTTATTTATTTTAATGTTGATGATTTTAACTGACAACTAATTAAAACCCCAAATTCAGTTTCTAAGAAAATTAGAATATGGACCAATAAAAAACAAGGATTTTTAGAAATGTTGACCAACTATAAAGTATGAAATTGAAAAGTATGAGCATATACAGCATTATTACTTAGTTGTTGCTCCTTTTTCCTGGATTACTGCAGCAATGCAGTGTGGCATGCAGTCCATCAGTCTGTGGAACTGCTCAGGTGTTATGAGAGTCCAGGTTGTTCTGATAGTGGCCTTCAGCTCTTCTGAATTGTTGGCTCTGGTGTATCACATCTTCCTCGTCACAACACCTCATATATTTTCTATTGGGTTAAGGTCAGGTGAGTTTGCTGGCCAATTAAGAACAGTGACACCACCGTCCTTAAACCAGGTCCTGGTAGCTTTGTCCCTGTGTGCAGGTGCCAAGTCCTGTTGGAAAATTAAATGTGCATCTCCATAAAGTTGTTCAGCAGCAGGAAGCACTGGTAGATGCTGTGTTGACCTTGGACCTCAGAAAACACAGTGGACCAACACCAGCAGATAACATGGCCCCAAACCATCACTGACTGTGGAAACTTGACACTGGACCTCCAGTAACGTGGATTCTGTTCATCTCCTCTTCCTCCAGACTCTGGGACCTTGATTTCCAAATGAAATGCAACATTTACTTTCATCAGAAACATAACTTTGGACCGATCAGCAACAGTCCAAGGTGAGATGCTTCTGACGCTGTCTCTTGTTCAAGAGTGGCTTGACACAAGGAATGTAACAGCTGAAACTCATGTCTTGCATACGCCTGTGCGTGGTGGTTCTTGAAGCACTGACTCCAGCTGCAGTCCACTCTTTGTGAATCTCCCCCACATTTTGGAATGGGTTTTGTTTTACAATCCTCTCCATGGTGTGGTTATCCATATTGCTTGTACACTTTTTCTACCACATTGTTTCCTTCCCTTAGCCTCTCTGTTAATGTGCTTGGACACAGAGCTCTGTGAACAGCCAGCCTCTTTTGCAATGACATTTTGTGTCTTGCCCTTCTTGTGCAATGTGTCAATGGCCGGCTTTTGAACAACTGTCAAGTCAGAAGTCTTCTCCATGATTGTGTAGCCTACAGAACTAGACTGAGACCATTTAAAGGTCTTTGCAGGTGTTTTTTGAGTTAATGAGCTGATTAGACTGTGGCACCAGGTGTCTTCAATTTTGAACCTTTTCACAATATTCTAATTTTCTGAGATGTTGAATCTGGGGTTTTCATTAGTTGTCAGTTATAATCATCAACATTAAAAGAAATAAACATTTGAAATATATCAGTCTGTGTGTAATGAATGGATATAATATAAGTTTCACTTTTTTGATGAAATTACTGAAATAAATCAACTTTTTCATGATATTCAAATTTTATGACCAACACCTGTATACAAAGAGGACCATAAATACACAAAGTGGGAAGTTAGCAGAAATCAGCAGACAAATGGGCAGAGAGCTTCTTAGAAATGTTAAGAAATGTTTTGAGGCTTTTATTGTGGTCAAATATTTTTTTAAATAACATTTTGTTAAAGGTCAGATTTTTCTCCTGGATTCATTTTGTTTCTGCCAATCTTTCCAACTTGTTTGCCATGACAGGAGAAGACATTCTGCATTTGAAGAAGCCAAAACTATTTGAAAAACTCTTAGTTTTTGTCATTTTTGATTTTAAATAAATTGATATGCACACTTTGTTTTGTGTTTTATTACATTTGACACGCATGGGTTTTATTCTTGAGTTTCAGGTTTGTCTAGCAACACATATTCACGTATCAGTGAGTAGGCAGTGAGGTGGATAGCTCTAAAACAGGTGCTTTCACTCTGCAGAACCTGCAGGAAATTGCTTTTGACCTGTTGCTTTATCTCACATGTCACTGTTTAACTCAGTGGTAAGTCTTGGAGCAAGCCACAAGTCTGCACTGAGTTTTACTTCACTTTTGTTCTTCTTGTCTTCTCCTCTGGCTGTGGAGATCTTATCAATTATATTCATGTATATTTGGGATCCTCTGATGTTTTATTGTGTGTTTGTAGGTGGTATTCAGATTTACCAAAATCTTTGAGCAGTTTATGAACACCAGACTCACTTTGCATCTTAAAACTCAAAAAGTTTGAAACAACATAACTTTTTAAACATCATTTTTTTATTACATGCATCCAAAAGCAATAAAGATGATGCATCTTGTCAGGGTGTGTGAGCATGTGTGTGTTGGTTTGTCTGTGGTTTTAGAGAAATATCTCATCATCCAGTGAATACATTTTCATGAAACTCTCAGAAAGTAATCATTGGATGTACATCTACTGATTACTATTTGAAGTCAGCGTAAATCAAAATGTCCACCAGAGTTAAGCAAATTTAGCAAACACAGAAATGGTTATAACTTGGACAGTTTTACGTATATTGAATTAAAATGTGGTGTACCAATAGTAGACCATTATTCATTACACATACTTTGTGTTGTCACATTTGGCAGATCTCGTAATACTATATGACATGAATAACATCATTTAAAAGGTTTGACCAAAATCATTATGACTCTGTCCCTTCTCAGCAGTGACGTAGTCTACATTTTTGTAGTGGGTATATCACGGAAAATTGTTACGTTGAATGTTGGACACAGTTGAAGCCATGGAGTGCAAATGTCCAACGCCCAACGTAAAACTCTGCGGTTGGTCCATATACTGTGCTTAGAAACCAAAGTACAGTATTTTCTGGAATATACGTCGCACCTGAATATAGGTTGCACTGTCCAATTATTGCCAAAAATTGGAAAAATCCATATATAGGTCACACCTACGTCAAAATGTGGACCGTGTTTAGCTCTGCTGCAAATGTCTGTCACAGGAGCGCACAGCAAGGCTTTTAAGAAGATTAACACTTAAAAACAATTATTTGTTTGATAAAAATTATAGCAAATATGTGTCTGAGCTGAACTTTTCTTTAATAAATGAATAATTTTAGCAGGATAAACACCTAAAAAATATATTTGTTAGCTGACATTATTGTAAGAGTGTGTCTCAGTTTAATTTTTGTTAATAAATGATTACAAATCAGCTTATTTTATAAAAAGCAATAAATAGGTTGCACCTGAATATAGGTCGCAGGGCATGCAAAAATGATCAAAAGCTGCAACCTATATTACGGAAAATACGGTACACCAGTTAGTACAATGTAATAGTGAATTTATTTAGATTGTTAAGCATATTGAACATTTCCAAATTTCTCTGATGCTTATATTTGAATCAATGAACAATAAACTTGTACAACAGTTGGCTTTGTATTAAAAATGTGTTGTAGAATTCATACAACAGTATCAAAGCAAAACATGTTCAAGTTCAGATGTATTAAATATACACTGTACAGTAATTCGCTGGATAAGCTATTGTAATAGATTAGTGCTGCATACAGATTGTTACGGAAGCTGTGACACATGCCTAATGATATGCCATGTATCATTTGGGCACTTTTAATAATAATAATGTCTATTTCTGTCATCTGCGTATGTTCCCATACACAGACGAAATTCGTCTCTGCATTTAACCCAACCACCTACCAGGTGGTGCAGTGAGCAGCCCGAAAGCGCCCGGGGAGCTGGAGAATTAGGTGTGCACTCATAGACACCCCAAGCTGGGTAGTGGCCGGGGCGCGAACCCGCGACCTTCGGATCCGTAGTCAAAAGCCCTGCCACTAGACCATCTTGGCTCCTGGATGTACTGACATTCTTAAGCTTTTCTAGTGGATATATGACATATGCCTGCACATCACGTATACTACACCACTGATTCTCAGCATGAGACAGTTTAAAATGCTTGTATAAAAGGTGACGGGGAATATGCATTCTTTAAATCTGCTAGACACCTTTAATGTTTGCATTGTTAACCCTGATGACCAAACCAGACCTGACCATAATAAAATGGCACAACTGCAGTGATAAAGACAAATTTCATGAACAAAGGGAATAATAAAGGAATAACACGTGTGTAGACTTTCACAAGCCTTTCTAAGGTTAACGTTAAGATAAATGAAGATTCCAGTTGAAACCATCACATTGGATTTTACCACTGGCTTTGCACCGTTCCATCCATAAATCAAAAGGAGCTTCCAGATAGCAACAATGAAAAGAAAAGCAGCATACGTACTGTATGTCTTCACAAATCTGAAACAGAATATGTTCACTTGACAGCCTGCTATTCTTTTATTACAAATACATTTTTCAAAATCTGACTCTCTTCTTTACCTATTCTTCATGAAGATAAGCATCATGTGGTCATGAATCCCTACAAGCACATTTCTGGAAATGAACACGTCAGCTGCTTTGAACGACCATAACAAGAAATTATCTCCTTTGGAATATCATCCGCCTTGTGTGTGTGTTTGCATGTGTGCGCGTGTGTGTGTGTTGGTGCAAGCGTATTGGCCCGCCTATGCGCCAGACTACGTACCGACATTATCGGGACATTTGGTATTAGCCAGCCTTTGCCAATGTCTGGATAAAACACAGATTGTATCCAAATATATTAATATGTAAACATTGTTTTTTCTCATCAATATCAGCGTAACTTGTGGCTAATAGGCTGCCTGGATGAGTTGGAGTGTGCTTTAACACTTAAAATTGTTTTAATAAAAAGTTATTTACATTTATAAAATTGGCTGGCTACGCACCTCCCAGGGTATTTGTGTGTGGTGTGTATGTTTTTGTGTATCGGTTGCATTTATTGCAGCCGTGTGTGTGGCTCACTGACACACATGGCGCCAAACTGCAACGCCCCTCCTCTCGTGATGTGGAGACCGCGCGAAACTCCAACGCCGCCCCTCCTCTCGTGATGTGGAGACCCTGTAGTGGGCGGGGGCTCAGGGCGGGGCCTCAGGTGACCGAGTTTTTAAAAGTTAAAGCCCCTTGAGCTTACACGTGCAGAGTTATGGCGTCGTGTGTTGAGTGCATGTAGGTGAGCGGAGATTATTTTTGGAGAGCGATTTAAATAAAATTTTGCAGCGGTAGGTGGACAGAGTGTCAGAGTGTATTGACTTCATTCAGGTAAGAATTAAAAAATTTTTTTTGTTGCTTTTGATGACATCATCTCAAGGAAATGTTAACCTAATCCAGTAGTAACGTGACTTTAACCGCAGCGTCACAAACTGTGAAGACTGTAGAAAACTTTATCAACATTTAGATAAATTAGGAAGTATCTGTGCATGAGTTTTGAGTGCGTGAAGAAAGACGCAGCTCAAACTAGCTGCGGCTAGCGTTAGCATGTAACGTAACTTCACTTCAGAAGCGTGACAACCTTTCAACGCTGTTGAAAACTTTTATAGACATTTATATAAATCAGCGATACTATATATGCATCACTTGTGGATGTTTTTAGTGGTTATTTAGAGTCTTAACGCGACGAAGACAAAATTAAACGCACGTCGCGTTAGCGTCACTACCGTGAACGTGTCACGTCACAATAACAGCGTGACTAACGCTGTAATTTAACATGCGTTAATAGGGTAGAGGGGTTTTAATGTTTCCAACGTCATTTTTCTGCTAATTCTGCTCTTTTTTTTTTTTTTTTTACCTCTGAGCAGTGAGCAGACGGACGAACTGCGTCGTTACGTCATCACGTCATCACGTTGCAGCCTCGTTACGTCATCACGTTGACTGCAGTTTTATGTAGGTATAAGAATACTGTTGTTGGAATACTGAATACTGAATAATACAGAATACTGTATAAGTGTATTGTATAAACTTGAGAATTGTTTTTTAACTTTTTCATATTTTTACATGTACAGGTTTTCAGCTAGTCCAAGAGGTCATTTGGTATTTGGTGAGTCAAACATCCCGCCTTCCTGAAAACAGACAGATGGATTCTTTACTGACTGAGGTCCACGCTTTATCCATCCATCCATGCATTCATCCATCCATCAAACATCCATCCATCAAACATCCATCCATCCATCATCCATCAAACATCCTACCTTCCTAAACCCAGACATATGGATTCTTTACTGACTGAGGTCCAAGCTTTATCCATCCATCCATCTATCAAACATCCATCCATCCATCAAACATCCATCCATCCATCCATCAAACATCCATCCATCCATCAAACATATATCCATCCATCAAACATCCATCCATCCATCAAACATCCTGCCTTACTGAACCCAGACAGATGGATTATTTACTGACTGAGGTCCACGCTTTATCCATCCATACATCCATCCATCCATCAAACATCCACACATCCATCCATCCATCCATCCATCAAACATCATCCATCCATCATCAAACATCCTGCCTTCCTGAACCCAGACATATGGATTCTTTACTGACTGAGGTCCACGCTTTATCCATCCATCCATGCATTCATCCATCCATCAAACATCCATCCATCAAACATCCATCCATCCATCATCCATCAAACATCCTACCTTCCTAAACCCAGACATATGGATTCTTTACTGACTGAGGTCCAAGCTTTATCCATCCATCCATCTATCAAACATCCATCCATCCATCAAACATCCATCCATCCATCCATCAAACATCCATCCATCCATCAAACATATATCCATCCATCAAACATCCATCCATCCATCAAACATCCTGCCTTACTGAACCCAGACAGATGGATTATTTACTGACTGAGGTCCACGCTTTATCCATCCATACATCCATCCATCCATCAAACATCCACACATCCATCCATCCATCCATCCATCCATCAAACATCATCCATCCATCATCAAACATCCTGCCTTCCTGAACCCAGACATATGGATTCTTTACTGACTGAGGTCCACACTTTATCCATCCATCCATCAAACATCCATCCATCCATCCATCCATCAAACATCCATCCATCATTCATCATCAAACATCCATCCATCTATCTATCCATCCATCTATCAAACATCCGGCCTTCTTGAAACCAGACAGATGGATTCTTTACTGACTGAGGTCCACGCTTTATCCATCCATACATACATCCATCTATCAAACATCCATCCATCCATCCATCAAACATCCATCCATCCATCCATCAAACATCCATCCATCATCCATCCATCAAACATCCTGGCTTCCTGAACCTAGACAGATGGATTCTTTACTGACTGAGGTCCACGCTTTATCCATCCATCCATCCATCAAACATCCATCCATCCATCCATCAAACATCCATCTATCCATCCATCAAACATCCTGCCTTACTGAACCCAGACAGATGGATTCTTTACTGACTGATGTCCACGCTTTATCCATCCATCCATCAAACATCCACACATCATCCATCAAACATCCATCCAAACATCCACACATCATCCATCAAACATCCATCCATCAAACATCCATCCATCATCCATCCATCAAACATCCATCCATCTATCCATCCATCTATCAAACATCCTGTCTTCCTGAACCCAGACAGATGGATTCTTTACTGACTGAGGTTCATGCTTTATCCATCCATACATACATCCATCCATCCATCTATCAAACATCCATCCATCCATCAAACATCCAGCCTTGCTGAACCCAGACGGATAGATTCTTTACTGACTGAGGTCCACGCTTTATCCATCCATCCATCCATCCATCCATCCATCCATCCATCCATGCATCCATCTATCAAACATCATCCATCCATCCATCAAACATCCTGCCTTCTTGAAAACAGACATATGGATTCTTTACTGACTGAGGTCCACGCTTTATCCATCCATCCATGCATCCATCCATCCATAAAACATCCATACATCCATCCATCCATCAAACATCCTGCCTTCCTGAACCAGACAGATGGATTCTTTACTGACTGAGGTCCACGCTTTATCCATACATCCACCCATCCATCCATCAAACATCCATCTATCCATCATCAAACATCCATCCATCAAACATCCTGCCTTGCTGAACCCAGACAGATGGATTCTTTACTGACTGAGGTCCACGCTTTATCCAACCATCCATGCATCCATCCATCTATCAAACATCTATCCATCAAACATCCATCATCCATCAAACATCCTGCCTTCCTTAACCCAGACATATGGATTCTTTACTGACTGAGGTCCACGCTTTATCCATCCATCTATCAAACATCCATCCATCCATCAAACGTCCATCCATCAAACATCCATACATCTATCCATCAAACATCCTACCTTCCTGAACCCAGACAGATGGATTTACTGACTGAGGTCCACACTTTATCCATCCATCCATCCATCCATCAAACATCCATCCATCCATACATCCATGCATCAAACATCCATCCATCCATCTATCCATCAAACATCTCAAACATCCATCAAACATCCATCCATCCATCCATCAAACATCTATCCATCCATCAAACATCCATCCATCCATCAAACATCCTGCCTTGCTGAACCCAGACAGATGGATTCTTTACTGACTGAGGTCCATGCTTTATCCATCCATTCATCCATCCATCCATCAAACATCCACACATCCATCCATCCATCCATGCATCCATCCATCAAACATCATCCATCCATCATCAAACATCCTGCCTTCCTGAACCCAGACATATGGATTCTTTATTGACTGAGGTCCACACTTTATCCATCCATCCATCAAACATCCATCCATCCATCCATCAAACATCCATCCATCATTCATCTATCAAACATCCATCCATCTATCTATCCATCCATCTATCAAACATCCGGCCTTCTTGAAACCAGACAGATGGATTCTTTACTGACTGAGGTCCATGCTTTATCCATCCATACATACATCCATCTATCAAACATCCATCCATACATCCATCCATCCATCAAACATCCAGCCTTGCTGAACGCAGACAGATGGAGTCTTTACTGACTGATGTCCACCTTTTATCCATCCATGCATGCATCCATCCATCCATCCATCAAACATCCATCCATCCATCCATGTATCCATCCATCAAATATCATCCATCTATCCATCAAACATCTTGCTTTCTTAAAAACATGATAAACTGAAATTGTGTGTGTGTTTGTGTGTGTGACTGTTTTGTGGTTTCTAAGGACAGTGTTTTGTCAGGACAGTAATGAACTGTAATCTGCTTGTCTGTTTATAGCATATGACAATGTCCATAAAAACCACAAAACAGTCACACACACAAACGCACACAATTTCAGTTGAACATGTTATATTTACATGTATATGTCTATCTGTACAGTATATGTAATGTATATGCATATACAGTATACATGTATATGCATATATGTATATACACTGTATATGAATATGCATATATGATATGCTTATATACATGTATATATGTATATTTGTGTGTATGTATATGACATAGATATCAATTTTATAAATAATGCAGGGATTGTTATGTATGACTTCAATATTATTAGTCACAGTTTTTAAATTTATAGTTTTCTTTCATTCAGCTAATTTTAATTTCATCTTAGTCCACCCATCATGAGAGGAGTTTTGTAAATACTATGTCCATCCATCTTTCCTTTATGTGAGATGGATACTTTGGCCAAAAACAATCATGTAATGTTTATTGGTTTACATGTGACAGCAGCTATCATCAAAATGTAGAATTTCCTCTAAATATAAGTATAAATGATCTGTTCCAGATGACGTGAACACGTCCAGAGTCAGGAGATCGCAGGTAGCCAGAAGAGCGATCAACTTCCATTAAACACGAGTACCAAGGTACATTTTAGTTCTTGTGTTCCTAAACAGATATACTTGCTACGTGTGGATTCATCAACCTTATTGTTCAATTGTGTGTGTATGGGAGTGTATTGTGGTTTTTTTATGGACAGTTGTTTGTTAGGACAGTCATACGCTAGTCTGGTTAAAACCAAACCCTGTCCTTCACTTTGCTTCGTACTAGGGTCTGGCATTCCTCCCATTGAAAACGATTTCTCCGGTCTATTTTTGACCGGACCAATCAGAGAACAGAAGGCGTAGTTTTGTTAGCTTAGCCTGGCAAGGTCCAGGCTATTCAGATAAAAAGCTCAGAAACCACTTGGTGGATATTTTTTCTGCTACCAGTGTGTAATTATATGGCTCTAATTTACTGACTGTTGGCCTTGATGAAACATTTGAGATAAAATTCGATTTTTTATCATTTATTTTCGTAGCGCACCCTGAGGCTGTTTGGAAAATGTGAAACCGAAACTATTTAAATCCAGCAGATTTGACCATTTCGTGAATTGATTTAGGAACTGTTAAGCTCAGAAACACTTCTGATAAAACGTCAGCTAAGAAATATAGTTTTTATCAGGAAAGAAATAATAGTTTTTTACCTTGTTTTCTGGAAAATTCCTTCGTGGTGGCAGCCATTTTAACTGACGACGTCAGTCGACGTCGTTCAAAACTCCGCCTTCTGTTCTCTGATTGGTCTGTTAATCTGCCAATCCGCCTTCTGTTCTCTGATTGGTCCGGTCAAAAATCGACCGGAGGAATCGTTGTCTATGGGACAAATCCCAGACCCAGCAGTGAAGGGAAATAGAATTGAGCGGAGCTGTGCAGGTATGGCGAGGGCCAGGCTAGTCATACGCTATAAACAATCAGACAATCAATCAGATGGCAGTTCATTACAGTCCTGATAAAACACTGTCCTTAAAAACCATAAAACAGTCACACACACAAACACACAATTTCAGTTGAACATGTTATATTTACATGTCTATGTCCATCTGGACAGTCAGAGAGACATTCAGCAGGTAGACAGTCAGAGAGACATTCAGCAGGTAGACAGTCAGAGAGACACTCGGCAGGAGGACAGTCAGAGAGACACTCAGCAGGTGGACAGTCAGAGAGACATTCAGCAGGTAGACAGTCAGAGAGACACTCAGCAGGAGGACAGTCAGAGAGACATTCAGCAGGTGGACAGTCAGAGAGACACTCAGCAGGTGGACAGTCAGAGAGACATTCAGCAGGAGGACAGTCAGAGAGACATTCAGTAGGTGGACAGTCAGAGAGACACTCAGCAGGTGGACAGTTAGAGAGACATTCAGCAGGTGGACAGTCAGAGAGACATTCAGCAGGTGAACAGTCAGAGAGATACTCAGCAGGAGGACAGTCAGAGAGACACTCAGCAGGAGGACAGTCAGAGAGACACTCAGCAGGTGGACAGTCAGAGAGACATCAGCAGGTGGACAGTCAGAGAGACATTCAGCAGGTGGACAGTCAGAGAGACACTCGGCAGGAGGACAGTCAGAGAGACACTCAGCAGGTGGACAGTCAGAGAGACAGTGGTTTGGACATGTCCAGAGGAGGGACAGTGGTTTGGACATGTCCAGAGGAGGGACAATGGTTTGGACATGTCCAGAGGAGGGACAGTGGGTATATTAGTAGAAGGATGTTAGACATGAAGCTGCAGGAAAAAGACAAAGAGGAGATATATGGATGCAGTTAGCGAGGACATGAAGGTAGTTGGAGTGAGGACAGAGGATTCAGAGGACAGAGTGAGGTGGAGGAGGATGACTCGCTGTGGCGACCCCTGAAAAGGGAAAAGCCGAAAGAAGAAGAAGCGTTAACATTTAACTTGACCACTGCAGCGTGACAAGCTGTGAACGCTGTATTGTAACATAAAGAGAGGTTTTAATGTTTTCACCGTGATTTTTGTGCTAAATTTGCTCTTATGTTTCATTTTTCACCTCAAAGCGGAGTGAGCAGACAGCCCCTACCCTTCCCCAAAGAGCGTCGTTACGTCATCACGGTCAAACTGCAGTGATGCAGGTAAGATGAAAATAGAAGTGACGTGCATTTGGTGAAAACTGAGAATTGTTTTGTAACTTTTTCATATTTTTACATGTTTTCAGCTAGTCCTGCAACTTTTATCAGAATCACAGTCAGAATATTGTCATTTGCACCACATGTGGTACATGTGATGAAACGAGATTATGTACACATGGTCCCAGTTACATCCAACAACAAAATGTAAGAGAAAAACAGTAATAATATCTAGGATATAACTAAGAAAAACATCAACTAGAAATACACTAATCACTAATGTAATAGAAAAACATCATTATAAACAGCAGCACGAACCTGAGTCTGTATGAGCAGATGGTCACAAATGAACACACAACAACAAGAAAACCGATCAGCATCAACATGATGTGATATTTTGCAGTATTTATTCTTATTATTTATTTATTCATGAGTCTAACAGCCTCAGGGTAGAAGCTGTTCCTCTGTCTAATGGTTCTACATTTCATGCTCCTTAACCTCCGTCCTGAGAGGAGCGGGGCAAAGACTGTGTGTGCTGGGTGAGTGGGGTCTTTCATGATGCAGGTGGCCCTCTCCCTGCATCTGGAGGTGTAGATGTCTGTGATGGTGGGGAGACTGACTCCAACATCTTCTGTGCAGCCTTCACCACTCTCTGCAGAGCCTTTCTTTCTGCAGCTGTGCAGCCTCCATGCCACACGTTGATGCTGGAGCACAGGATGCTCTCCATTGCACACATGTAGAAGGAGGTGAGGACTGACAACACCATCGCCCATGATCGGGTCATCAGAGACTCTACTTCCTCAGACGGCTGAGAAGATCTGGTCTGGGAAGCTCAGTCCTCACCTCCTTCTACAGGTGTGCAGTGGAGAGCATCCTGTGCTCCAGCATCAACGTGTGGCATGGAGGCTGCACAGCTGCAGAAAAAAAGCTCTGCAGAGAGTGGTGAAGGCTGCACAGAGGTCTGTTGGAGTCAGTCTCCCCACCATCACAGACATCTACACCTCCAGATGCAAGAAGAGGGCCACCTGCATCATGAAGGACCACACTCATCCAGCGCATACACAATCTTTGCCCTGTTCCCCTCAGGAAGTAGGTTGAGCATCAAATGTTGAACCACTTGAGGAACAGCTGCTACCCTGAGGCTGTTAGACTCATGAATAATACATGATAAGAATAATCACTGCAAAATATCACATCATGCTGATCTGTTTTCCTGTTGCTGTTCATTTGTGACCATCTGCTCATACGGACTCATGCTCGTGCTGCTGCTTGTATTGATGTTTTTCTATTACGGTACATTGGTGCTTAGTGTATTTTTAGCTGATGTTTTTCTTAGATCATATCTTAGATGTTACTACTGTTCTTCTCTTACATTTTTTTGTTGTTGGATGTTACTGGGACCCGGTGTAAATAATCTCGTTTCATCACATGTACCACATGCGGTGGTAGAGGTTTTAATGTTTTCAATGTCATTTCTGTGCAAAATATGCTCATATTTTTCTTTTTTTAACCTCAAAGCAGTGAGCAGACAGACGAACAGCGTCATTACATCATCACGTTGCAGTGTCGTTACACCATCACGTAGTCTGCAGTGTCAAGTAGGTATCAGAATACTGTATAAGTGACGTGCAATTGGTGAAAACTTAGAATTGTTTTGTAACTTTTTTATATTTGTAGCCGAACGGGTATGGGTAAAAAAATACTTTAGGCAACTTTTAGTTTAAAAAAAATAATCTATTTAAAAAAATGAATTTGGTTAAAAACTTTATTAAAAGTTACCCTTTAGGCACTTTAGACCCGTTGCAGAAGATGAGGCAGGAGACACTTCACACAAACACCAATAAATTGCACAATTTGTTTAATAAAAAATCCTAAATTTAAAATACACAGTTAAAAAGGCAGTAATAACTCCTGGCAACAATGAAAGTGCAATTCGATAAAGACAGTAGTACACCACGGCAGAATTAATACCACCGCCTGGGAGATGTCCAATTAATCAAGCCACAGCTGTCCAAAGAGTTCGTCCTGGGAGAACCGTTGCGTTGCAGCAGACACCATCCACGCCGGCACCAAGACGATTAGTCCGGGCTGAACCCCAGTCCGGGCTGAACCCCAGTCGGCCCTGATCAGCCAGACAGGACGGGTGATGCAGCCAGCCTTAAGCTGACCAGAACAGTGGGCATCAAATCAGCAGCCAGGACAGCAAGACGACAGCCAGTGGACAGCTCGAACAGCAGGTGAACAAAACGGTGAAGGACAAACAGCAGCAGCTAATAAACAAAGATTAGAATTAAAAGCTGAACATAAAACAGAAAGACGAACTAGCGCTTTACTCACCACGAGCTCCACCTCAACAGTAGAGGGAAGCAGGAGGCTTGTACATTTGGTCGTGGAACAGTAGATCACGGCGACCTTAAAGCGCACATTCAGTTACGCTGGCGCGACCCAGCCAGCAGACGCCAGGGTCTGAACCGGAAGGCGGATGACGTGAAGTCAACCACTGAAGCCTGGCCCTTTTTATACCGGAAGCCAGCCTTGGACCCAATCACATCCCGCACTCATGTGGTGCGTTCAATGTCCGTAGGGACATCCTGCCACATATTTTTACATGTTTTCAGCTAGTCCAAGAGGTGTACAACTTTAATCAGAGTCTAATCATCTTTATTGTCATTTGCACCGCATGTGGTACATGTGATGAAACAAGATTATGTACACAAGGTCCCAGTTACATCCAACAACAAAATGTGAGAGAAAAACAGCAATAACATGTAGGATATAACTAAGAAAAACATCAACTAGAAATACACTAAGCCCTAATATAATAGGAAAACATAATTACAAACAGCAGCACGGACATGAGTCTGTATGAGCAGATGGTCACAAATGAACACAGAAACAAAAAAACAGATCAGCATGTTGTGATGTTTTGCAGTAATTACTGTTTTCTAATTGTTTATTTATTCATGAGTCTAACAGCCTCAGGGTAGAAGCTGTTCCTCAGTCTAGTGGTTCTACATTTGATGCTCCTCAACCTCCTTCCTGAGGGGAGTGGGGCAAAGAGTTTGTGTGCTGGGTGAGTGGGGTCTTTCATGATACAGGTGGCTCTCTTCCTGCATCTGGAGGT
>JBBPBX010006862.1:11585-27455 GCA_038048925.1 Garcialebias charrua
TTTATCTCATTGATTATAATGGGTGCGTATTTGCTGCGGAGGTCGGACCGGAGCGGGGCGGAGCCGGAACGCGTGTAGTGTATTTTTGGGGTTAGTCTTTCCTCTCATCAGTGATGTCGTCTCTTTCTCTTCGCTTGTGAAACTTTGTTCAGTCACATTCTGACGGTCATGAGCACTCGTTTGACTCGTTTTGAAGCGAAAACTTAACGCGCTTTGGAGACTAGCTTAGCTTTTAGCCTGCTACCGCTAACGCCTGCTGCTGGAGTGAGCGCTGCGTAACAACGACGTCACCACGCACGTTTTGTGTCACAGCTTTTTCTGTCCGGGCGGGTTGTTGAAGCAGCCGCTCCAACCCGAACAGAAACAGAAAAACGTCAGTGAAACGTTGTAAAATCCTATCGAAATATCGAAAATATGCTTAAACTTCATATCATCGTTATTGAATAAAAGTATATCGCGATATTTATCGTTATTGAATTATCGTCCAGCACTAATGTTAATAAAACATTTTAAAAATATAAAAAAACAGAGCACTTGTCCAACAACACAAAAACCAGCAGAAATCATCAGAGCTTCACGAAGCCACGTTGGACATGATTTAATTCGCTCGTGACTTAATAATAATAATAATAATGAATTCAATTTATAACGCACTTTTCATTAATGAAAATCTCAAAGTGCTAACTTCCTCTTTCTGTCAGTGCAGGTCTGGAATGCTCCGCCCCCACTACATGTCCTGTCTGCGTTGCGAAGTTCTGTGATTATATGTTAATAGAACTTTTTAAAAATTATAATAAAACCATGGAGCACTTATCCAACACAAAAACCAGCAGAAATCAGCAGAGCTTCACGAAGCAACGTTGGACATGATTTAATTCGCTCGTGACTTCCTCATGTCTGTCAATCGATGTCTGGTATGTCTGGAATGTTCCGCCCCCACTACATGTCCTGTGGCAGACACTGCGAAGTTCTGTGATTATATGTTAATATAACGGTTTAAAAAATATAATAAAACCATGAATCACTCGTCCAACAACACAAAAACACCCTGAAATCAGCAGAGCTTCACCAGCCACTTTGGACATGATTTAATTCGCTCGTGAGTCGTGACAAATCAATTTCCTCATTCCTGTGAGTGAAGGATGAAGCGATCACTTGACTTTTGGCAAAAAAACAAAATAAAAGTCCAGCTCTGGGATGAAGAAGGGATATTTAATACATTTGTGTCACATACAAATCAGTCCTGCATCGCTTTGCAATCCTTTGAATGAGAACGAGCCGCGGCGCTGAGGCTGGGACAGGCGGGGGCGTGGGTTGGGGCGTGACAAACAACTCTGTTTTTATTGGCTGGTCATTGTCCGGGTCACTCTGTGTTTTTAGTGTTTTTATAAATGCTGATAGAGAAGCAAGGGGACTATAGTTTTTTTCAGAGATTACTTTGTCTAACATCAGTTTGTCAGTAGATAGTGACAGAGTGAAGAAATATGTTAAAAATATATTGTTAGAAAAGTTACAGACTACATTACAAAGTTACATAGTACATGTACAGCTTTAAGAAGGTGTCTGAAAGGAAAGGAAACATACACTCTCTAAAATCTAAATCTCCGAGGATAAAGATAAGTTGTCACCTAAAAACTGTTTTGTTTTTTTGTAAATGAGGCAATGCAAAACTAAACTTAAATAAAAATAAGCTCTAGGAGGAATCAAAGACTAACCAGATTTACTCATGAATACAAAATGCTGCTCAGAGGGTTTTCACAGCTGCCATTAAACCGCTTTCTGAAAACAATGAACAGCCAGAAACCTGTGTCTCTTCTTAGTACTGTAACTAACTTGTAGTCTCAAAGAAACACACACACCAGACTCTGCCAGCTTCGTCCTCAACAACAGGCCCTGTCTGTCAAAGAGCATTACCCATCTTGCCTTATTCCCATCTTTGAATCTTTTATTGTCCAAAACAAAACAACAGCATGCCATAGCAACGGTAATGTTCTCCCGTGACAGAGGTATTGCAAATGCGGCCAAACTTAAAGTAAATTACCTCTGCGTGATGAGTCAACCACATCCGTCACTGTGAATCGCTCAGCTCTCCTCTAAAGGGGAGCAGATGCCATCAAAGCAGACATTAAAATGAACACTTGGTACCATGATGATTTAAAAAATGAGAGACAGACAGAGAGAGCTATGTGTCCGGCCTTTTTCCTTTCTTTTTCTTTAAGATAAGCAAACCAAATTACTACCATGTGGACAATATACTAACAACAGCTGTTAGACTAAAATGACCTTTTCACGTCTCGTCTAATAGGAACTCTAATCTCTGATGACCGTCATCTACTTTGACTTGGAAAAATAATAGAATATACTTTAAATGCTACCACACAAACACAATGCATGCGTTCCCAGAATATGTATCTCAATGTGCAAAACATGATCTGAAAAAAATATGTAAAGCATGTTTCTGAATCCAGTTTCTATTCATCCTGAGGGCTGTTTGACTTGTGCTGACAGCTGAGGTCACGTCTTACCAGAATACAGCACACACTCATGCACAGATTTTGTCCAGCACAACGCCTGAAAGAATGGTCTTCGAAGGGAAAGCATCCCCAAAAAGAACGATCTACATGACGTTTTTTTGGCTGTAGGAGAACAAAACTACAAATAAAATAAAAAACAGAACTACTACTCAGCTGTGAGGGTTTCATTTCTAATAAAACATCTAAAAAATGAGAGTCTGGTTTGTAAAACATTGTTCTTATCGGTGATGTTATAGTAGTTTATCATGTAAAAAAAATCTCCAACCACACAGGAGAGAAAACTTCTAATATCTAAATACATTTTAATAGCATCTGCTTCTGAAATGTCTCTAATCCACAAACAAAAGGATGTGGACTGAAGTTGTTGACAATAGAGAAGATCAAGATAACAAGCGGTATGTCGATATCCAGGGGCGATTCTAGAATCTGACCTTTAGGGGTGCTTAGCCCCCAGTGCTGACAGTAGCTATGTTTACATGGACATAAGTAATCTGGTTAAAGAGCCGTTCTGAATAAAAATGTGTCATGTAAACACCCCGTTTGGGTTATTTTTTGTTTATTCAGCACGATCCAAAATAATTTGTGATCAGAATGAAACAGGTGGTTCACGCCGACTCAAAACCCGAATGGAGTCCATGTAAACGCTTAATCTGTTCATTTTTTCCCCCCCGATTGCAAAAAACTGACCCGACTGCACATGTGCGACCTATGTCATTCCCGCCTGGCTAATGCTAATAATATTAGCATGTTGGGGAAGCAAAACTGGTCAGTGAGCGACACAACATTTCTACTAGAAACTTAGAAAGAGCTCAAAGTGATCTGTATCACCTGTAGCTCAGTCAGGGAGTGCAGTAACGTCTCCACCGTCATTAAAACCTGGGTCCATTTTGGGCGCTCAGGTTTGTTTACGTTCATCCCGGAAGTAAATTGGAAGTAGAACTTCTTCTTCTGTGTTTTTTTTAAGGAGAGTTTACCACTCTGCACATGTCAGTACTTCTGTTCAGAACAAAGCCCGCTGCATGTAAACACTCGTCGTGAACTGATTGTGCCCAAGTAAATGATACATTTGAACTATTTAATCTGAAAACATTTCAATCTGGTCAAATAAATTTGTGCATGCAAACATAGCTAGTGGCTCTTGGCTTGAACAATGTGGTGGCCATTGTCGTCAGAGGCATTCATAATGTTGGGAGGATATACTGGTGGTGGTGGTGGTGGTGGGGGGGGGGTGTCTGGGGGTCCTCCTCCAGAAATTTTGAATAAAGTAGATGCCATTAATACAGACGCACTAGCTAAGATGATACAGACGTAGCACTCTGCTTTAAATTACACAACCTAATACTGTAAGCAGTTTGTACAAAATCAGTTTAGTTTGTCAACTGATCATAAAAAATAAAGACTAAACTTATGCAACCAGAAGTTGCAACATATATCTACATACAGAACGCACAAAACAAAGCACAACTACCGGTAGCTTTAATCATTAACCTTTAATTTAACCATTAAGCATACCTGCAGTTACCTTCGTACATATGAACATGCGGTACTTGTTATTACGGTTGTATGCAGCTGCTCATTAGGTCGGCTGCAGGGCTTTATCACCTTTTGCATTTTTCCAGACTCAGTTTAGGTTTTGGAAATGGAATAAACTGTATTCCACCCTCTAAAGCGGGACTATTCAACTAAACTGCTCAGGGGGAAGCCAGCAATTAAAGTCATTATTTTTGTAAATAAACCAAGTATTTACAAATGATCTGTTACCTTTTAAATCTGTTTATTTTATGTTTTGCATTGAATCATAAATGCAATAAACAGAACCCAAAACCCAGAACCACCCCAAAAAATATACATTTTTTTAACTTTATTTTTCAGAGGTGCAGAGTTAAAATTAAGGGGTGCTTGAGCACCCCCCAAAAGAGGCTGAAATTGCCACTGTCAATATCTACAGTCGCTAAGGTATTTGAATAGAGAATGTTTGCAGTTTTGGAGATGAATGTTTGTCTGAACTGAATAGAACAAGAGATGCAAGTAAGCCTTAATGTTTTTGGTGCAAGATATTCAAGTGGGTAGAATACTGTGTATAATAATTTTTTTTCTTCCCCCAAAACAGTGAAGAGTGACATTTCATGGTGAATGGAGGGAGCAATTTCATCTACCACCAGGTACAATTGCAGAGCCAAGGGGTGGCCAGTGGTGGTCTAGGCCACCATAGATTAATCTTTGGCCACCACAATCAGGTAAGGAAATATATTTTTAAGCAATAAAAAACTAGATGGATTTCCTCAAACGATTGGTGTAGTCGGTTTGCGCACACATAGTTTGAGGATCACAGCACCAAGTGCACTAATGACCACGTAGACTACTGACATTGACTCTCCACAACTTCTGTATTTCCTTTTTTATCTCTTGGTATTTCTCGAGCTTCTCGTGCTCCTTCCTAATGTTAAAGTCACTTGGGATAGCTACATCTATCACCACTGCTTTGCACTCTTGATTGTTGACCACCACAATGTCTAGGTGGTTAGCCATCACCTGTTTGTTGGTCAGGATCTAGAAGTTCCACAGTAGCCCTTCCATTCTCCACCACCATTGGTGTTGTCCCACTTTGACTGTGGGACCTCCAGTCCATACTCAGCACAGATGTTCCTGTGTATTATTCCAGTCATTTGGTTACCCCATCTATGCTTTGCCTGCCTGGATCTTACACCCCACCATAATGTGTTGGACTGTCTCAGAGGCATCTTTGTATAGCCTGCATTTTGATTCTTGTCTGGTATGGTAAATCCTGGCCTCTATTGCTCTTGTGCTGAGGGCCTGTTCTTGTGCTGTAATTACCGTGTTTTCCGGAATATAGGTTGCGGCTTTTTATCATTTTTGCATGCCCTGCCACCTATACAGTATTTAGGTGCAACCTATTTATGGCTTTTTATCACTTTCAGCGAAACACATTTTTTAATCCAGCTCATTTCACAATTACGTTCATTTATTAAGGAAAAGTTCAGCTCAGACACATATTTGCTATAATTTTTATCAAACAAATAATTGTTTTTAAGTGTTAATCTTCTTAAAAGCCTTGCTGTGCGCTCCTGTGGCAGACATTTGCAGCAGAGCTAAACACGGCCCACATTTCCGGGCAGCAGAGCTAAACACGGCCCACATTTCCGGGTTGACTCAGCGGTGACGCGTCACGTCAGCGGTGGATGACGCGTTACATCGGCGGTGACGTAGGTGTGACCTATATTCAGGTGGAAGGGGGACAGCTGAGGTTAATAGTGAAGGACTGTTAACTTTTCTCTTTTTCATTTTATTTTGTACTTTTGACTGCGTGAGGGTTGGTAGCCTAGTTTTCGCATTTTTATTTTATTTGTTAGTGAGGGCCTTGTTGGTTATAGGTAGATCGTCGCCTGGGGAAACACTACGGCCCTATATTGGGGTTGGGTTTGCCTGGTTGGCGTTTTATTCTTTTTGGCCAGGCTCACCGGTCCACCGTTTCTTTGAACTTTTTATTATTTTATTTTCCTATGGATGCTGATCCAAGAGAGGACGCTCCAGTCCTGGTGAGAAAAGCCTGAGAGGACCTTGCCAGCTTGGAGTGGCTTTATTTTAGGTTCAATAAAATTAATTTTAATTATTTTTCTGTGTCAGTGTCCACTTTGTATGTTGTGGCCTTTACGTAACATATAAAATGGCCAGGTGTGACCCGTATATGGATTTTCCCAATTTTTGGGCAATAATTGGACAATGCAACCTATATTCCGGTGCGACCTATATTCCAGAAAATACGGTAGTGCCTCTGTGCTGTTCTTCTGTCTAGCCTTCGATCCACTGGTAGGAATTGTTGATGTCAACCACTTCCTCAATCTGCTGGTGGTACATACCATGCATGGGCTTATCTTTCCATGATGACTCTTCTTACTCATTGTGAGGAGTTTCAAGAAGAAGACTTGAGTCTTGATGTCAGTGGCTTCTATCTCCTCCATTGGACAGGTCATTACATCAGCTGGGTATCTCATGACTGGCACTGCATATGTGTTGATGGCTCTGACTTTGTTATTCATGTTCATCTTGCTCTTCAGGACCAGCCTTACTCTCTGTAGGTACTTCGTTGTGGCTGACTTTATTTCAGACTTATCATGATTGCCATTTGCCTCTGGTATTACAAGTTATTTGTAGCGGTCCTGGACATCTGCAATGTTGTCTTCAGGTAGTTCATCCCCTTCACTTGAGATTAACGTGCCTCTCTTGCATACCATTAAACTGTATTTATCCAGTTTGATTGACATTCCAATGTCCCTGCTGTATATCCTGCTGAGGTGGATCCATGAGTTAATGTCTCACTCACTTTTGGCATACAGCTTGATGTCATCCATGTAGAGGAGAAGACTGACGATTGTTCCACTTTGAAAACCAGTATTCATAATCAAGTCTTTGCAATGATCTGGCTGAGGGGTTCAGGCCTATGCAGAACAGGAGTAGAGACAGTGAATCACCTTGTTATATACAGCAATTGATGCAGACTTGTGCAGTTGGCTTTTCATTAATCTCTAGTGTTGAATTCCACATTCCAATTGTTCTTGATGAAAGCTCTTAGTGACCTTTTGATGTACAGTTTCAAGCACTTCAGTAGCCATGTTTGTGGCATCGAATCATAGGCTTTCCTGTAGTCAATCCAGGCAATGCACAAGTTTGTGTGTCTGGCCTTATAGTGTTGAGCCATAGTTCTGGCCTTATAATGTTGAGCCACAGTTCTGTCAACCAGTAGCTGGTGCTTGGCTCCCCTGGTGTTGGTGCCATTATGATGCCTGATAGGAGCTTCCATGTTGTATAGAGGCAGGTGATTGGCCAGTAGTTGGATGGGATTGCTCCTTTCTTGGTCTTTCATGATCAGAACTGTCCAGCCTTGGGTCATTCACTACAGGTGGGACCCTTTTATTAGCAGCTGGTTTGTTCAAGAATTCAAGGTTATTTATTTGCCATTCACACCACATGTGGTACATGTGGTGGAACAAAATTATGTACACATGATCCCAGTTACATCCAACAAAAGTATTAAAATGTGTGTAAAAGAAAAACAGTAATAAGATCTAAAATATGAACTAAGAAAAATGTTAACTAAAAACACACTAAGCACTAGTAGTATAAAAACAATAAGCCAAACAGCAGCACAAACATGAGTCTGTGTGAGCAGATGAGCACAAATGAACACATCAACATGAAACAGATCAGCAGCAACATGATGTGATTTTTCACAGTGATTATTGTGGTTATATATTCATGAGTCTAATAGCCTCAGGGTAGAAGCTGTTCCTCAGTCTAGTGGTTCTACACTTAATGCTCCTGAATCTCCTGCCTGAGGGGAGTAGGACAAAAAGTGTGTGTGCTGGGTGAGTGAGGTCCTTCCTGATGCAGGTGACCCTTCTTCCTGCATCTGGAGGTGTAAATGTCTGTGATGGTGGGGAGACTGACTCCAACATCTTCTGTGCAGCCTTCACCACTCTCTGCAAGCTTTTCTTTCTGCAGCTGTGCAGCCTCCATGCCACACGTTGATGCTGGAGCACAGGGTGCTCTCCACTGCACACCTGTAGAAGGAGGTGAGGACTGAGCTTCCTAGACCAGCTCGTCTCAGCCGCCTGAGGAAGTAGAGTCTCTGATGAGCTTTCTTTCCTCTTTTTGTCTGCGCTGCTAGGCATTCATGGAGGGCAGTTAGTTTCTTTAGATTACATTAAATCTAGATCTAGATCACACTAGATATTACCATGATGACTGAGACAAAGACACATTTTAATAAATACATGTGATGGTATTTTGTATGCTTAATTAAAGTGAACTGACAATAACATCGATAGTAATTTCATAGAAAAAGATTTAACTAAAGATCTATATTTTTGTGTCAGATCTTAAAATTGGAATCTTAGGGCTGAAAAGTCCTGCCCCTTCATTTCTTTCACATCCCCGAAAGGATCCAGACACACTTCCCATAGGCATGCCGCATGAGTGTACAAAACATATAGATAGCGCTAAAAAGTCCTCTGGACCTCTGATTCTAAACAAAGCCCAAATGTGGAGATAACTGGGAGATTCTGATATCAAAGTGTCCACAGACCTAGAGATCCCACTGACTCTGCTCGCTCTGGCTGGATCTCCCTCACTGTGGGCCGGGTCTTAATGACTCTCAGGATGGAGGGGTGCAGCCAAATCTGGCTCCTCAGTGGAGCATCTTGTTAAATTAAAGACACGGGGCGACTCGGGGAGCAGTTTACCAGCCTCTGAACAACCGAGGGACATCAGCAGGAGAGTGGAGACAAGCAGCTCTGCTGAATAAACAACAGTGGGAGCTCAACTGGAGGTGGGTTATCTGATACATGCAGACACACAAATATGCAAAAACAACGGCCTCGGTATCACAGAACATACAGGCGCTTACGAGTTTGCATGACGATGTTCACAAGATGAAAACGCTCAATTTTATCTTGTTTGTGAATGTGTGAGTAAACTATACAGGAAGTTTATGGATTTGAAATGTAGCTGGAGTTAAAACAATAAAAACAGGTCGGTCAAGGATGTCCAATCTGGACCAGTGTGGTAGAAAACAAAGAACAGGATTGTGCACAATCATTACTCTCATACACACAGACACACTGACAGACTCACAACTCTGCAAAATTACTCACACACACACACCACAGGACTCTTTGGCCTCCTCCATCTCTCTTATTCTAATCTCAGACTAATCTTTTCTTATTCTTACCTCCCCGAACCGACTCATAATTCACCTCCCGTATCTTTACATTTTCTATTATCCTCTGCTGAAAAATATGACCAGTGCTGGAGCCGTTTTGAAATAAAATATGAATCATCTCAGATAAAGATACAGTCTTTATTTATTTATTTTATGGGCTTTTTTAAATTCACAGTTAGCCTCTTTTTGGCCTGTGTTTGCCGCATATAGCCCTTTCTCCTCCTTTCTGTGTATGAAATAAGTTATTTTCCCCATAACCCTATGACATGTCTGTCAGCCGTGCAGCTCATTTTTTCTGAAATATTCCTGCTAAAAGAAAGGTTTATTTTAAAGAATGAGAAAAGAATCAAGGTCTGGTGACCAGCTACTGGTGTCTGATCAGATTAGGACACCCACAACCTAATACAGTTCACACAAACATACAGACCCCCCCCCCCCACACACACACACACACACACACACACCAGTCCTTATATCTCCAGCTGTGCCACATATATAATAAAGAGAGAAATAGGAAATATGAAGCCTTCAGCCACAGCGCAGCCTTGTTACATATGAGGGGAGATCCCATCGGTCCGGCTCTGTATTTAGTATTTCTCATGAGTAATCTTTTGTCATTTTATCTCAAGAAATGAAATAATGGGGCAATCCTCTAATGAAAAATGAGCTGGCTGCAGCGGCACAGGAGAGACCGAAAGACAAAAAAAGGGAGGGGAAGAAGTTCAGAGTTTCAGGCTTCCAGGGAAGGCAAACATCTCCATCCACATGAGAGAACCGTGAGGTGCACGTCCATAATTAGATGAAGTTAAAATAGGACAGATGATGATAGAAAGGAACAGATTTTAAATAAAGTTTTTAACAAAATAAATAAATAAATGAAAAATTTAGAGGTGTGACAGAATGGAAACAGTCTAAAAAATAACCTATTTAATTACTGATGTTTATTGTATTATACACAATATACATTTCAGTAAAAAAAAGTTAATAATCTGTCAGATGGATGCAAATGGTAAATGGTAAATGGAGCTTATTTATATAGCGCTTTTATGCAGCAAGAAAAACAGGTGGCAGAAGAAAAAAATCAGACAATCCAGCGCATTAACATTGAACCACAAGAACTACTATTTGGATTTTAATTTCTTTACAATTCTTGATTTGGAACTTTTCCTAAAGTTTCAGAAAAAAAAAAATCATCAGCATGTCCAGCTCAGACAGGAAGAGTGCCATAACCTTTGTCATAATACAGTACTGTACACTGTCTGCTATTATATTATATATATTAATATATTAATATATATATATATATATATATATATATATATATATATATATATATATATATATATATATATATATATATATATATATATATATATATATATATATATATATATATATATATATATATATATATATATATTATATATATATATATATATATATATATATATATATATATATATATATATATAAATATATATATATATATATATATATATATATATATATATATATATATATATATATATATATATATATATATATATATATATATATATATATATATATATATATATATATATATATATATATATATATATATATATATATATATATATATATATATATATATATATATATATATANNNNACACACACAAACACACACACACTGTACATACACACACACCATACTTTCTGGAGTATAAGCAGCTACTTTTTTCACAGACTTTGAACCACGCAGCTTGCTGTGGCAAATGTATGGACTTTTTTTTTTAACGGGTTAATGAGCTTCCTGCCACCAAAACAATTAGCTTCGTCGCAACTGGGTGCTCACATAGCTGCCCAGTATACGTCTCTCTTGGGGAGTGGGTCCTTGTGACTCAGTGAGACTTTTTGCATAAATGAAGGTTAAAAAAAAATCTGACCAATGAAATTACCGAACAGGTCATAGTGGACGGTGACCAATAAAACTTCAAAGTACCGTAAATCAGACGCACTCACACTAAGTTCTTCAGATTACGGTACTTATTTTGCATGCACACACCCTCATCATGGAAAATACAGGAAGATGATGCTTTCAAGTTAAAGGCAATCGATCTGGCTGAAGAAGGAAATAACAGCTGCTGCACATAAACTCGGTGTTTACTGGTAGGCTCTTGTATTTATGTATTTATTTTTAGGTGGTCATGGTCTATATATGTAAATACAGTAATTGTTTTGCTTTTTATTTAGTGGGCGTGGCTTATATTCGAGCACACTCAATAGTCTGGAAGTTGCAGTATATAAAGTTGCAAAGAAAATCTCTACAAGGTCTAACTAATTAAATCATTTAGTGTTCCCTTATTCATTTAGGTTTCACGTTAGTGTTGTTGCTTTATTTAGATTTATTAAATTGTGTAGAAAAAAATGTACAGTAAAAAAAAATAAAACGTCTGGATAAATGTTTCCCTCAACAACAATGGAAGTTTGGGAACCATTTTTGGAGCTCTGTAGCTCTGGCGCGCATCGCAACAGAAACTTTATTCAAAGTTGAAACTGGGCTCAAACAGCTGGTTTTACCATGAGCTGATGTGTTCATTCATCAGTGTTTGCCTTATTGTTATCTTAACACTGAATTAAAAGTGGATGGGTCAAAAGCGTCATCATTAACGTACGAACACATTCGACTTACATGAGAGACATTCACTAACAGTGAGAGAGTGCACAGCCTGTTTGTCATTTCTGCTGCTTTAGTTCAAGGAATCAAAAATATGAACACTAAAATACTTTTTTTTTTTAAAGGTATGTTTGTGTTTAGCTTTCAAATTTTATATGTGTCTTGTCGATCAGCTGCCCAGTTTGTTTTACGGTTTTAAAGGTTTTACTACAAAATTGTTAATTTAAGCTGATGATGTCATGCATTTCCATATTTGAGCTGTCAAAACATTTTGTAATGAGACTATTATTTCCACAACTTTTTCACATAATGTCCAACATAAAAACAAATTGGGCACGTTTTGTGTTCTTTCAACTTACCAGGTACAAACTAACAGTTTTCTCTGAAATCCCAGTCACTGTGCAAAATGCACTCACCAAACTCTCAAAGACTTTGTATCTGAACTCAGAACGTTTTCATCAAATCAAAAAGTGAAAGGTCTTTGTAACTTCTCAGAACTCCCACAGTACAGAAAACTGTGCAGACGAAGAACACTGACGTGTGGCAAACAGAAGATGTAGTTTTTGCAGTGTCTGTCAGCCTGTCTTACCAAGAGTGCTGTCAGAGAGTGATACAGATGTGTGGTTACCATGGTTACCCTAATAATCCACTGGCAGCAGCTCTAATATTCCTTCTGATCTTTGATTTCATTCAACTTCTTATACCATTAATACATCAAACCGTTTTGCCATGATAGACTATGACTAAAGTACCGTAAGTATTAAAACACTTAGAAGAACCTGGATGTGTGCAGGAATTCTGGGCAGTAGCTTCAGTGGCATGATGGTCCATCATGTACTAAAGTACATAAAGTACATAAATGTTGTTACAAATGGATTCAATACTCGCAGCTGTTCAGAACATCTGGACTCTGTTAGTTCTCTGATTACTTCAGATCTCCGTGTGGTACATCTTGCATCAAAGGCTTGTCATTGAATATCACCGGCTTCCTTTTCTTTCCACAAATGGATTCAATCAATCAGCCGTCATGACACGGAAGAATAAACGCAGTCAAAGCAACAACAACAAAGGCAAAACAAACAAACAAACAAAAACAGTTTACTTAAAACAACAAAAATTGGAGAAAAACATTGAATTAAAGGTAAATGTATAGATTATTATGCGATGAATCTAATTAAAATCCGCCCACGCTGATTGCAGAACGGCTCTGCAGACGATCATAAACAGTTAAATGTCCAACTTTTCTTCACCTTCTGAAGCCAGCAATTTTCAGGCATAATTTAGATGAAGGTATTTATCCGCTCGCCGAGCGGAGATAGAAAGAACTTGCTTCCTCTTACACAATCAAGCGCTCCAACAGCGAGCCTTTCATCTGCGTCTGTGCACGTACATGTCTGCATGCATGCAGCTGCTGCTAAAGGTCTGTGTGACAGACAGTCTCTCCCACCATGCATATGTGTTTAATTAAAGACAGAGCTTTGGCATCCCAAGACACCGCTGCAATAAGGGAGCACGCATGCACACACACACACACACACACCGACTGAATGAGCATGGGAGAGGCTGGTTGTAATGTGCATAATTAACTTAACCCTCATCACTTGACTTTAAGAAGGCTGTTTTGAGGACTGAGCCAGGCAAATGGAGGCAGGAGAAGTCCTTTATGTCGAAAATATTCATTACTGCCTTTTTGAGAACACTCGGATTTGTGTTTTCTCTTTGGGGGACAGATTGTTTCCAAGTATTATGAGATGACACAAAAGGCAGGCTAGAAATGGTAAAAGCTGACGTTTAAAATTATTCCCACAGATTTATTTTTACATAAACAACTGAAGGCCTTCAATTCCTTCAAAGAATGCATTTTGCCCAATGCCTTTTATGCCCCTCCAAAAAAATACAGTATATACCTGTATGTATGTATGTATGTATGTATATATATATATATGTATGTATGTATATATATATGTATGTATGTATGTATATGTATGTATGTATGTATGTATGTATGTATGTATGTATATATATATATATATATATATATATATATATATATATATATATATATACAAGCCCAAAACCAGAAAAGTTGGCACGTTGTGGAAATCGCAAATAAAAACAGAATACAATGACTTGCAAATCTTTTTCAACCTATATTCAATTGAACACACTGCAAAGACCACATACTTAACGTTCGAACTGGTAAACTTTGTTATTTTTTGCAATTATTAGCTCATTTGGAATTTGATGCCTGCAACATGTTTCAAAAAAGCTGGCACAAGTGACAAAGAAGACAGAGAAATTTGAGGAATGCTCATCAAACACTTATTTGGAATATCCCACAGGTGAACATGCAAATTGGGAACAGGTGGGTGCCATGATTGGGTATAAAAGCAGCTTCCTTGACATGCTCAGTCATCCACATAGAAGGATGGGGCGAGGGTCACCACTCTGTGAACAAATGCGTGGGCAAATTGTCGAACAGTTCAAGAACAACTTTTCTCAACGAGCTATTGCAAGGAATTTAGGAATTTCACCATCTACGGTCCGTAATATCATCAAAAGGTTCAGAGAATCTGGAGAAATCACTACACGTAAGGGGCAAGGCCGAAAACCAACATTGAATGCCCGTGACCTTCGATCCCTCAGGCGGTACTGCATCAAAAACCGACATCAGTGTGTAAAAGATATCACCACATGGGCTCAGGAATACTTCAGAAAACCACTGTCAGTAACTACAGTTCGTCGCTACATCTGTAAGTGCAAGTTAAAGCTCTACTATGCAAAGCAAAAGCCATTCATCAACAAGATCCAGAAACGCCGCCGGCTTTGCTGGGCCCGAGCTCATCTGAGATGGACTGATGCAAAGTGGAAAAGTGTTCTGTGGTCTGATGAGTCCACATTTCAAATTGTCTTTGGAAACTGTGGACGTCGTGTCTTACGGACCAAAGAGGAAAAGAACCATCAGGACTGTTATAGGCGCAAAGTTCAAAAGCCAGCATCTGTGATGGTATGGGGGTGCATTAGTGCCCAAGGCATGGGTAACTTACACATCTGTGAAGGCACCATTAATGCTGAAAGGTACATACAGGTTTTGGAGCAACATATGCTGCCATCCAAGCGACGTCTTTTTCATGGACGCCCCAGCTTATTTCAGCAAGACAATGCCAAGCCACATTCTGCACGTGTTACAACAGCGTGGCTTCGTAGCAAAAGAGTGCGGGTCCTCCCCTGGCCTGCCTGCAGTCCAGACCTGTCCCCCATTGAAAATGTGTGGCGCATTATGAAACGTAAAATACGACAACGGAGACCCCGGACTGTTGAACAACTTAAGCTGTACATCAAGCAAGAATGGGGAAGAATTCCACCTGAAAAGCTTCAAAAATTGGTCTCCTCAGTTCCCAAACGTTTACTGAGTGTTGTTAAAAGGAAAGGCGATGTAACACAGTGGTAAATATGTCCCTGTGCCAACTTTTTTGCAATGTGTTGCTGCCATTGAATTCTAAGTTAATGGTTATTTGCAAAACAAAATAAAGTTTCTCCGTTCGAACATTAAATATATTGTCTTTGCATTCTATTCAGTTGAATATGGGTTGAAAAAGATTTGCAAGTCATTGTATTCTGTTTTTATTTGCGATTTGCACAACGTGCCAACTTTTCTGGTTTTGGGCTTGTATATATATATATATATATATATATATATATATATATATATATATATATATATATATATATATATATATATATATATATATATATATATATATATATATATATATATATATATATATATATATATATATATATATATATATATATATATATATATATATATATATATATATTATATATATATATATATATATATATATATATATATATATATATATATATATATATATATATATATATATATATATATATATATATATATATATATAT
>JBBPBX010006862.1:28266-48544 GCA_038048925.1 Garcialebias charrua
TATATGTATATATGTATATATATATATATGTATATATATATATACAGGGAACCCCCGACCTACGTACGAGTTTGGGACCTAAGAACCGTTCGCAGCTCGATCCGTTCGTAGGTAGGGGGTGAAAATTATATTTAAAAAAAAAAATTATTCATTCATTCATTCATTCAACCTTTATTTATCATGCTAACGGAGCGCGCGCACACATTTAAGCATGTAAAGTAGTGTACTGTAATGTTAAACATTGCTATTCACATTTACAGAATAAATAAAAATATATTTTCTTACTTTGAGATGGTCAAAGCCGACATCTTAGGTTGCCATGCGTTGATTGTTGTCGGGCCGAGCAGCGCGGGGGCCGGCAAGCCACCGCAGCTGCTCCAGGCCTGTGTTAGCTAGCTGGCTAGCTTCTGCTAGCCAAGCCATGAGCTAGTGTTGGAGCGGCGGCGCGATCAATCTGCAGCTTCTGCTGCTCCAGCCGCTGCTCCAGCCTGAGACGTCCACAGAGCTATTCCAGCTAGTAATTAATCCACATGATGCGATCCTGGTCACCAGTGTTCAAAAGGCCGGCTCCCGTGTTAGCTCCAGTGTTAGCTCTGGAGCTAGCCAGGCCGGAGGTGTAGCCAGGCCGGCCGGAGGTGTTCGCACGGCGGCCTGGCACGATCGGCGATAAATCCGCTGCTGCTTGAGACATCCACAAAGTTCACAGAGACGTTTCCAGCTAGTAATTAATCCATATGAAGCCATCCTGGTCACCAGTCTTCGTCCAGCTCTCGGCAGCTAACCTAAGATGGCGTCCGCCGGTGTTCTACATTAATTTGTGACCGGAGACCCCAGTGACTGAACCTTAAATAGCGTCCGGTGTTCTACATTAATTTGTGACCGTGTAAACTGAAGACCTACTTCCTGTTTCCCAAAATTGCTCAAAAATTGCTCAAAAATGATCAGAAATGATCTTTTTTATCATAATTATTATTTATAAAGCCTTTAAAACAACCAGAGCTGCAACAAAGTGATGTACACATGAAATTAAGAACATTTAAACACAAAAAAAAAAAAAAAAAAAAAAATTTTTTTTTTTTTTTTTATTCATATTTTTATTAAATATGATATGTTCGTAAGTCCCGTGGTTCGCAGGTCGATGGGGTCGTAGGTCGGGGGTCACCTGTATATATATCTATCTATATCTATATATATCTATCTATCTATATCTATATATATCTATCTATATCTATCTATCTATATCTATATATCTATCTATATCTATATATCTATATATCTATCTATATCTATATATCTATCTATATCTATCTATATCTATCTATCTATATCTATCTATCTATCTATCTATCTATATACATATACATATACATATACATCAAAGTCAAGTCAAAAGTCAAAGTCAACTTTATTGTCAGAACTGCAATATGTACAGGACATACACAGGATTGAAATTGTGTTTCTCTCAGTCCCTCGGTGCAACAGTAACCATTTAAACACTAAAACACTGAAACATTTAATAAACATAAGCATAAAATAGTAAAAGTGTAACACTGTCCTGAGTTTTTGCATAGTAGTATAAAAGTATGAAAATTTACACCAACACTAAAACACTAAACATTTAATGAACATAAGCATAAAATGAAATAATAAAAGTGTAATACTGTCCTGAGTTTTTGCATAGTAGTATAAAAAGTATAAAAAGTATATCTATAAAATAAACTGAAGGTTCTAGCATTGACATTTGCAAAGAGTGGCAAAGCAGCATGTTACGACCCGTTAGGACCAAAACATACAAAGTGGACACTGACACAGAAAAATAATTAAAACAAATTTTATTGAATTAAAACTAAAGCCACTCCAAGCTGGCAAGGTCCTCCCAAGCTTCTCACCAGGACTGGAGCGTCCTCTCCTGGATCAGCGTCCAAAGGCAAAGAAATAAAAGAAAGCTCAACAGAAAGGTGGACCGGTGAGTGTGGCCAAAAACAAGAAAACGCCACCCAGGCAGACCCAATCCTGTAAAGGACCGTCGTGTCTCCCCAGGCAACGATCTACCTTACCAAAAATCCCCTAAACAAACAAAACACGAGAACTGGACTACTTACACCCACACAGTCAAAAGTACAAAATAACATGAAGAGAAAAAGGTAACAGTCCATCACTGTTATCCCCAGCTGTCCCCCTCTTGGACAACTGTAAAGACACTGCCCTCAGTGTCTCCAAACTTAAACAAGCCTCATAAGCACAGGCCAAAGGTTTAACTAGCACTTAAGGTGCCTTAGTCCTCACAGAACTCTAAAACAATCAGTCAGGGTCAACATACATTACATGAATAAATTAAATAATTGTTTATGCAACAGGTTAAATCCTGCCGAATGTGCTTTCATGACTGAATATGTTGCGACCATGAGCCCGGTTGCCAAGGCCCTCAACATAATGCAGGCAGAAGCAGACATCCATATGGGGTGGCTGGTGCCCACCATAACCCTCCTGACTGTGAAGCTTGACCGTCTACGACTCTCCTCTAAGTTCTGCCAGCCACTGATCGATGCCCTACAAGGAGGAATTTAGCAGCGCTTTGGACCTATGCTTGCTGACCCAAAACTTGTTGCTGCAGCAATTCTTCTTCCAAAGTTTCGTACTTCCTGGACAAGTGATGAACACAAGCTGAAACTGGGTAAATCATTTAAACTGTTCCTCACATTGCCATCTTTTTATAAATTATAAATGCTGTAGTGTTTTCTAATGGAAAGAACAGTTCCTGATCGTCATAAAATGTTTTAAAGCAAAAACTGAATGCATTGCACAGTGTACAGCAGTGTATTATCTAATGAAATTATTAGCTGTCTCCACATCCCCATCTGTTTTTCTTATTCCACTGAGGAGCAAAATTAGTTTCTTCTCTTTATGGTCATTTCTGGTTATTGAGACACATTCATTCATTCAACCTTTATTTGGTCAGGTAAATCTTTTGAACCTCATGGGCTCATTTACGAAAGCGACCTACTTACGAAAGCGACATTACTTTGTTGTTTTGAAAGTATAGTGGTGTCGATTTAAATCATGCGTCTCATTTAGGTAATTAGATTAATTATGTCTCCTCTGTTTGGTAATAATGATGATTGTTGTGTGTAGGCCTGAACTACATCAAGACCCACTTGGATCAGGAGTCAGTGCAGCTCCCTGGTAACAACTCAAGCTCATCAGAGGAGGAGGACTACTTTAGTGTCATGAAGGACAACATTCCAGAAAGTGCCAGACAGCTAGATGGAGACTTGGCCAGCACAGTCACTACCATGGATGTTCTCAAGTCAGTCCCTGCAGTATGCAATTTTTCTTTGAAGTTAAACACACCCTTGCCTGCCTCAGCAGCATGTGAGAGACTTTTCAGTACAGCGGGACAGATTTTCTCGCCCAAAAGAGCCAGACTGGACTCCCAAAACTTTGAGAATCAACTTCTGCTAAACTTAAACAAGAAATTCTTGCCACAATGTTAAAATGTGTTCATGGGATGTTAAGACAGGAGACGAGATGTCTCCAAATGGCTCGACACTTGGGTCCAAGTTTTCAAAGTTATGTCGAGAAGTTAAAATATTGTTCACTTTTGGCTCATTACAAGGTTAACCATTTTTTTGTTAAGGGTTGAAGACAAATGAGTTGAAATGATCGTTGTCTATTTGTCAGTTGTGTCTAATGCCCCTTTTTTCAGGCAGACAAACGTGATTTACTGCAGTGAAAATGACACTGGTTTTGTTGGTGTTAAATAAAAACTGTCAAAGGTATAATCATTCCTCTTTCTTATTTTGCTTAATGACATTTAACTCTGTAGGTCATCCCTGAAATTCTGATGCACAGAATCATAAGTCCAAGTGTGAACGGTGTCACAGAGTAAACACAATAAAAACATGTAGTATTATCTGCAGCATTGTTCATTAAAATGGAACACTATCAACGTATTACAGAAAATATACATACGGTAGGGACACTTTATTGTAGACCATTGTATTAGGTGATACATTCAGCAAATACTTTTACTTTTAATACTTTAAGTATTTTTAAAAGCAAGTACTTTTCACTTTTACTTAAGTAAAAATATGAATATGATACTTCTACTAGAGTACATTTTTGCCTGTTTATTTGTACTTTTACTTAAGTACAGTGTTTGAGTACTTTCTCCACCACTGCTAACAGACCATATCCTGTCAGCGCCGGATGTGGTCCGTGACAAAAAAGCGTCCCCTCAGTCTCTTTGCTAGAGCGAGCGCTCTCAGTTAACAGCCGGTGTGTTACTCTGCAGCCTTATTGCTTGTTTTCGAAGAGTCAGACGAAGAGTTTTTAACATGGAGGGTGAACTTATGGATGTTTCTCAGCGGCCTACGCGACGCGTCTGGATTTTAAAAAGTATTTTGCCATTTGCCCTCTTCAAAATGGCGGCCGCGACGGCCACAGAAGATAAGGACTTTCCATGAAAACACGGTAAAAACAATTATTTCTTTGCTGAGAAAAATATATTTCTTAGCTGACTTTATAGCACAAGGTTTTTCTGAGCTTAACCGGTTCAAATGGTCAAATCTGCTGGATTAAAAAAGTATTTCGCCATTTGCGGCCGCCATTTTGAAGAGGGCAAATGCGAAATACTTTTTTAAATCCAACAGATTTGACCATTTGTTTTCTGAGCTTAACCGTTTCAAATGGTCAAATCTGCTGGATTTAAAAAAGTATTTCGCCATTTGCCCTCTTCAAAATGGCAGCCGCAAATGGCGAAATACTTTTTTTAAATCCAGCAGATTTGACCATTTGAACCAGTTAAGCTCAGAAAACAAATGGTCAAATCTGCTGGATTTAAAAAAGTATTTCGCATTTGCCCTCTTCAAAATGGTGGTTAGCGTGTTAGCATTAGCATCCGCTAGCATTGCTAATGCATAAGTGCTTTTGAAATTGCGGACCTAAATAAATCAAGAAGTGCTTTAGAAATAGCGGACTAATTTTTGGATTAGCGCTACCCAACATTGGCATCCACCAACCTCAGCTGGCAATCTCAACCTCACATTAGCTCTTAGTAAGGTTCCACAGTGTTCAGGTCTCAGCTCAGACTATTTAAAAGGCTGAGAGCCAACAGGTGTTTCACCTGAACTAATCAAGCCTGATTAGGCTGAGTGAAAAAAAGTACAGCTACAGGTTGCTGGTGCTTTCTTTAGCAGACTGCAACCAACCTAAACACAACAATGATGTTTTAAAAAACTTTGAACCCCCTCAGGTTCATAACACCTCCACTGAAAGTTATTTTGTATGGGGATGATGTGTATGTTAGGGGAAAACATCACACATCACACATCCACCCATACAAAAAAAACAGAGGGTTAAAAAATGTAGCGGTCATACCACCTAAATGGACTAAAAACATCAAAAACGAGTCAATCAAACCGCTAACAAGTATTCTACAGTCACACTCAAAAAGTTTTAAAACCAATCATCTAAGTTTAACCTGAAAAGCTTTTTTTTATTAGCCATAGACCCCAATTAAAAACTAACACCACAGTTAATGGTGCCAGCGTGTGACTGAATACTGGTCTTGACAGTCAGGGGGGATCTGTCCTCATTCTCTGCACCGGACAGCATCCCCGTGTCAGTTTCAACAGCTCTGCTTTCAGCCACACTAAACACAGAGACAGACACAGAATCATGTGCAATGTGCTCAATGTAAGGTTGCAGTACCTCACATTTCACAGACAGCAAAAATGCATTTTCTGTTGCACTTTTAGTCATCGATTGCACATTGTCCTTCAACACTCCCTCATTGTTCTCTGCAAGAGAAAACAAAGGAACAGGTGGAATTGTTTTGTGTGACTTCACCTTCTTTGATAATTTCAGGTCCTCTCTTGACTGAACTAGGAGATGTTCAGTTCCAAACAGCAGATGAAGACTTTCCCCCATGTCGATGTAGTTGTCTTTATTTTGCAACTCCATCAACTGTTGTCTGGACAACAGAAGTTTTGCTTAATCTACTTCAGTTACACTCACTTCCATTTTTTTACAGGAAATGTTTGAGTTTCATTGTTCATCATGAAACTATCACTTAAGTCCACATCATCCATTTTCACAACTCCATCGTTTGTCTTTGTTGTTCAAGCTGTCGTTCTTGTTCCTGCTTTATTAAAAATAGGTCATGCTTTTGTTTTTCTATTAAAGCAGCTCACTCTTGCTCAAGAGCAGATCGCTCATCTTCAAGCTTCTTTCTCTCCATGGCAATCAAACATTCCCTTTCCTCCTCCTTTTCTCTCAAACGCAGTTGCTCATTCATCTCAGGAAATATCCCAAGCTGTTTTAATTCATAAAACAGTGCCCACTCTAACCATCCATCATCAGCAAATTTCCTAATGTCAATGTTAAAATGGTTTGCTACACTTAGCTTCTGTTCTTTCGTGCAGTCTACAAAGACCTGCACTGTGGGCTGTTCAAGAAAATTCTTTAAGTTGAATGCCATGTTGTTGAGCAAAAAACAATAAACAGTTTAGTTAAACAGCTTACCCAAAACAGCTTTTTACCAAATGTTCAGCACACAGATGACAGTGAACCAAAATACAAATGCCCCACTACCCTTGAATGTACCACAAGCAACACCAGCACACACACACATCTGATTACTCAGAGCAATCAGCAACAATGAGAAGCTTCAGCCAGCTTCCAACTGCTGAAGTCAAGTCCTTCACAAACTTGGTGACTATTTTTTTTTTAAGTTCACGCTTTTGAAAAGCCCCCAAATAAATGTGAACAGCAAAACTGTTCAACCAAGCAAACACCATCAGGTGCGTCAGCTGTGCACCACACAGAACACACAAAACATAGCTCAAGGCTATATGTGAAACTGCCTGTCACAAACACTATGTTTTAACTAATCAACTCAGCGAAGAGTCCCCCATTAAATATTTAAGCTCCCAAGCTCAAATATTGCACAGCAGATGCAAAGAACAAACAAGCAGCTTACTACTACCATCTGTACAAAGTTAATCCCAGAGGACTACAGAATCACAGCAAACTAAATTAGCTCGTTCATTCAAATCCAGCACAACTACTGAATCAAAACAAAACTAACCTCAACAGCTTGTTCATTCACATCCCAGACAAATCCTAAACTAACCATGCTCGTTCATTCATATCCCGGACGAGTCCCCATTTTATATGTTACGACCCGTTAGGACCAAAACATACAAAGTGGACACTGACACAGAAAAAGAATTAAAACAAATTTTATTGAATTAAAACTAAAGCCACTCCAAGCTGGCAAGGTCCTCCCAAGCTTCTCACCAGGACTGGAGCGTCCTCTCCTGGATCAGCGTCCAAAGGAAAAGAAATAAAAGAAAGTTCAACAGAAAGGTGGACCGGTGAGTGTGGCCAAAAACAAGAAAACGCCACCCAGGCAGACCCAATCCTGTACAGGACCGTCGTGTCTCCCCAGGCAACGATCTACCTTACCAAAAATCCCCTAAACAAACAAAACACGAGAACTGGACTACTTACACCCACACAGTCAAAAGTACAAAATAAAATGAAAAAGAGAAAAAGGTAACAGTCCCTCACTGTTATCCCCAGCTGTCCCCCTCTTGGACAACTGTAAAGACATTGCCCTCAGTGTCTCCAAACTTAAACAAGCCTCATAGGCACAGGCTAAAGGTTTAACTAGCACTTAAGGTGCCTTAGTCCTCACAGAACTCTAATTAATCAGTCAGAGTCACTTTATGAGCTTAACCAGCTCAACTACTTCTCCCCCTAGAAGCAAACTCACAAACAAAAGGAGAAGGTGGAGCTCTCCTCAATGTTTGCACATCCTACAGCTTTACATATGTCAATCAACACTCAGTTGCCTGTAAGTGTATCTTCAGTAGTTCCAGTGAACCTTAGCTGACATCTGGTGTCTTTCCACACCAGCCTCTACTTGATTAACAAACGCTGTTGTATCAAGCTTTCACCACACATACAACTCTAACAAACACTAGAGCTGTGATAAGAGCACCCTTGCTTTACATGAGCTGTTTAAACAGCCCCAAACCTCAAGAGCTTTAGCTCACACAAACTAGCATGAGAGCTCAACACTCAGTGATCAGAGTGGGTGGAGAACACTCTGGAACACACATAGGCAGCAATACAGCTACCTTAATCAAAACTTGGTTTACCTGCAACAGGATCACAAGTTGTTCCAACAAGCACCCTTGCTTGCGTCCACCAACCTCAGCTGGCAATCTCAACCTCACATTAGCTCTCAGTAAGGCTCCACCCTGCACCAAACACAGCATGTCAGCTTTATAGGCAGGACCTACAGGTGAACAGCAGCTCTGCCTAATCAAGCCTGATTGCTTGCGTCCACCAACCTCAGCTGGCAATCTCAACCTCACATTAGCTTTCAGTAAGGCTCCACAGTGTTCAGGTCTCAGCCCAGATTATTTAAAAGGCTGAGAGCCAACAGGTGTTTCACCTGAGCTAATCAAGCCTGATTAGGCTGAGAGAAAAAAGTGCAGCTACAAGCTGCTGGTGCTTTCTTTAGCAGACTGCAGCCAACCTAAACACAACAATGATGTGTTTCTTTAAAAACTCTGAACCCCCTCAGGTTCATAACAGCGACTTATGCACCAGAAAATACGGTAGATTTGTTTGTAGATTCTGGTCCATCAGAGATTTAATGAGGAACTAAAGTGTGTCTATTTTGGAGTTATAGCCCCTGCCGCCACTGTATTCTACCCACATTTTTTTATGTCGGTACCAGGATATTATGCATATAGATATACAGTATAAATAATTTAAGCTTGATGGTAGATGGATGAAGCATGGTGGTGCAGTTGGTAGAGTTGCTGCCTCTCAACAAGCATGGTTCAAATCCCGGCAGGGGGCCTTTCTGGGTGGAGTTTACAAGTTCTCTCTGTGCATGCGTGGGTTTTCTCCAGGTAGTCCGGTTTCCTCCCACAGACCAAAAACATGCATGTTAGACTGATTGGTAACTCTAAATTGTCTCTAGGTGCGAGTGAGAGAGTGAATGGTTGTTTGTCTCATTTGTCTCCGTGTCCCTGTGATGGACTGGAGACCTGTTCAGGGTGTACCCTGCCTCTTGCACAGTAATGGCTCGGCATGGGCACCAGTGACCCGTGAAGGAAGAAGTGTGTAAAGATAATGAATGGATGGATGGTAGAGGTGAGTCCATGTTGTCCTGACTGGTGTTCCAGTCTTTCAGGATCTACACCCTGAGTGTCCACTGCAGTAACAACCTAAACCAATGTTTCACAAATCCAAGCATCTCACGTTAATTTCTCCCTCAAAGGTTCAGGATTCTTTTTCCCGTCTGCTGTGGCGATAGGCTTCCGCCTCAAAGTTGGTTCAGAAATCTTCTTGAAATCTTGTTCCTATCCAAGTTTATTGTTGCAAAAACAGCAAGGGAGGCAGGAAAAGATATTTCCTTTTTTAGAAAATCATGCATGTTTTTCATAGTGGAAACCAAAGCAACAGGTCCGAATTAAAAATGCAACATAACAAAGAGCTAGTTTCTAACAGAGACACAAAGATGAGCAAATGTGTGCACCTTTAATATTGGAACATCCTGTAAAATAACATGAATCTGTACACATTAGCCACAGAGGCAGACCACATTACAAGACATGAAGGTTCACTTATTACACAAATGCAGGTCACAGGCACAGAGGGTCTAAAACACATGGCTGGGGAAACTGTATTTTAAATGAACAATAAACAAGCACTTTTCATTCAATGATAAGTTTACAATACATAAACTGCACATATTTTTATTATATAAACTGAATATTGTTACTTATGTACAGATCAACCATATTTTTCTATTATAACTGTTGTACTTTTGTGCTTTTGCTGGGCTTAAACAATATATAGATGATGCTTTGAACACGCTTTAGAAAGTGTTACTCATATTTAGAATACCACGGCCGTCCAAGGGAGGCATAGAAACGTCACAGTATGTCAGAGTGGCTTCTTGAACACAAAAAATGTTGATAATGTCACTTATAACAATGCAAATGGAAAACAGCGCAGTGGCATCTGTGCAAAAATAAAGATAACCATGGACGCAGAAACTGCAAGCTGCAGTGGTTACATACATTTGTCCTTTCCTGCACAAACCCTGTGTGGCGTGTTTTGCAGAACGAGTTTGGAATGTTGTTTAATTTTTTTAAGTTAGTGAACTTTTTAACACTCCACAAAAACAAAAACTCAAAATGCAACAAATGAAATGGATACATCATCAAATAATTATTATTTAAGTGTTCTTTATCAAAACATGTTCCCTGTTGAGATTTTTAAAAAGGATGTAATACCTGATAATCTATCAGTGATGTGTCAGAGCAGATTATGTAAACTTTCACACATAAATGCATCTATTTTACCCTCTTCACAGAGCGTGGTAACACACAAACAGTACACCATCATGCACTTTAAAACTTTTACAAAGAGCGCTTTGTCTCTCGGACACGAAGTGCAAACTAGTTTAGGAAAGACATCTGGTCAAAACTGTGTATGTCAATAATCAAACAGAGAAACTGTCACTAATGGGATTTAAATGACTAGAAATACAATGTTCAACAAGCACTAAAGTGGGAGGATTTAAAGCCTACATATATTTTTTTTACAATACCCAACAATACTCATATCCACAATAAATGTACTTTGACACTGCTTTTACTTTTTCATTTGTTTTAGTCATCAGGTGACACACCTTCCTTCTTTCTCATTACCCAGCTCTGGGTTGTGTTTGCCTACAGATGCAGAGGTGCCACTCACTTAAAGACAAGGCACGGCTACATTTAGTGTGAGTAGGAGGTGGGACCCCCCACCTGACTGTATTCAGATGGTTGGTCCAGGTTTCCCTGGGTGCTGTAACCCCCTGACTGGTCAAAGCTTCCCTGGTTGTAAGGCTGCTGGGTGAACGTGCCGGCTTGTTTCTCGGAGGCACCGCCTGTGAGTCTAGAAGAACCCTTGTGCCAGCTGGTTTCCTTAAACACAAACCAGATGTCTCCAGCCCATAGAACAAAGTTGAGGAACCCGAACACCTGAAGGAAAATGGGAATAGCAGAAAAAAATACGAGAAGTGCTTATTGGTGCATCTTTGTAAGCACAATGATAAAAACGTCAAGCATCAGCTTCTCTTGAATTCAAAACATTTTTTAAATCTTTTTACCTTTTTAAATCCACTCCAGCTCAAAGAACACATACTCTACTACAACATTTTTTAAATTTCAACTTTCAAAAATTATCAATATTAAATTAACATTAACAAAAACCACTTACTTTATCTACCATATTCACGTAATGAACATAATAAATGTATTGACACATCTTCAAATTATTACAGAAAACTCTTTACATAAAACTGAACAGAATCATAACAACAGTTACCGTACTTTTTGGCCTATAAGTCACAGTTTTTTGCCTAATTTGCATGTCTTGTGACTTATATGGCGAAGCAACGTATTTATGGATTTTCCCCCCATATTTTTAGGCCAATTTTTGGCTGAGATATGACCGTTTCCATTCATTCTGACGGAAAAAATGGAGCAGTACCACATTCGGCCGCTAGGGGCGCTAAATGGCCCTCTAGGCTTTTGATGACTACCGGTGTACCTGAATGTGTACGGATATTTTAAAGCAAAAAAGTCCTGCTGGATGGACAGCGTGTGCGCGCACATCATGCTGCAATTTAAAGATAAAATTTAAGTGTTTAACTCCATTCCTGCATCATCCTGGGAGGCTTGACCAAAGTGCTGCAGCCTCTGGGTGTTTCTGTGAACCGGAGCTTCAAAGCAGCTCTGCGCCGCCTTTGGGAGGAGTGATGGTGGACGGAGATCACAGCTTCACGGCTACAGGACGGATGTGCCACGCGACGTTCCAGCAGGTCCTCGGTCAGTAAAGAATCCATCCGTCAGTGCTCTGAGCTGCATCAACTACCTGTTACCTCAGGAGTTGGCAGAACTCTTCACCAGCGACACAGAGGATGAAGAATTCAACGGGTTTGAATAAAAATTTATAAATAAATAGGTGTTTCTGTCATCATTATGGGCGGGTGAGCGTGTAGTAATTTTAAAGCTGCTTTATTTCGTCGGCTTCATTTTGCCATGTTTTAACCGTCAAAGTGCATTTATTAAGAAAAGCTCAGCTGAGACACACGTTTACTATAATGTCAGCAAACAGTTATATTTTTTAAGGTGTTTATCTTGTTAAATTTTAAAGAGATGAAGGTTTCCGCTCACTGCGCATGCACGCTTTGCAGATCCGACGAAGCGAAACTATTTAAATCCAGCGGATTTGACCATTATGTGCATTTATTAAGGAAAAGTTCAGCTCAGACACATCTTTACTATAATTTTCAGCAAACAAACAATTGTTTTTAAGTGTTAATCTTGTTAAAGTCCTTCCGTGCACGCTCCTGTGGCCATTTGGCAGCCAATCCATTTTTGGCAAAACACCAGCCCACATTTCCGGGTTGTCAGCGGTGACGCGTAACATACGCGACGCGTCAGCAGTGACGCATAATAGATGCGACGTATACGGCGGTGCGACACGTTTATGGATTTTTCCACTTTATTGGACATAATTGGACTGATGCAACGTGTACGGCGGAAAATACGGTATTATACCAAGTAACAGGGCTTAATTTGTAAAATGATCAATATGGGCTGGCAAGGGTGGTGGTGGTGGGTGGGGTCTGGTGGTCCTCCCCCATAAGATTTTGAATAAAGTAGATGCGATTTCCAGCATTTTGGTGTATTTTAACAGGTTGTTAAACATCTATGTGCTTGTAATAAATAAATAAATAAATACATATACATACTATATATATATATATATATACAGGTAACCCCCGACCTACGACCCCATCGACCTGCGAACCACGGGACTTACGAACATATCATATTTAATAAAAATATGAATTAAAAAAAAAAAAAAAAAAAAATTTTTTTTTTTTTTTTTTTTTTTGTGTTTAAATGTTCTTAATTTCATGTGTACATCACTTTGTTGCAGCTCTGGTTGTTTTAAAGGCTTTATAAATAATAATTATGATAAAAAAGATCATTTCTGATCATTTTTGAGCAATTTTTGAGCAATTTTGGGAAACAGGAAGTAGGTCTTCAGTTTACACGGTCACAAATTAATGTAGAACACCGGACGCTATTTAAGGTTCAGTCACTGGGGTCTCCGGTCACAAATTAATGTAGAACACCGGACCGGACGCCATCTTAGGTTAGCTGCCGAGAGCTGGACGAAGACTGGTGACCAGGATGGCTTCATATGGATTAATTACTAGCTGGAAACGTCTCTGTGAACTTTGTGGATGTCTCAGGCAGGAGCGGATTTATCGCCGATCGTGCCAGGCCGCCGTGCGAACACCTCCAGCCGGCCTGGCTACACCTCCGGCCTGGCTAGCTCCAGAGCTAACACTGGAGCTAACACGGGAGCCGGCCTTTTGAACACTGGTGACCAGGATCGCATCATGTGGATTAATTACTAGCTGGAATAGCTCTGTGGACGTCTCAGGCTGGAGCAGCGGCTGGAGCAGCAGAAGCTGCAGATTGATCGCGCCGCCGCTCCAACACTAGCTCATGGCTTGGCTAGCAGAAGCTAGCCAGCTAGCTAACACAGGCCTGGAGCAGCTGCGGTGGCGCGCTGCTCGGCCCGACAACAATCAACGCATGGCAACCTAAGATGTCGGCTTTGACCATCTCAAAGTAAGAAAATATATTTTTATTTATTCTGTAAATGTGAATAGCAATGTTTAACATTACAGTACACTACTTTACATGCTTAAATGTGTGCGCGCGCTCCGTTAGCATGATAAATAAAGGTTGAATGAATGAATGAATGAATAATTTTTTTTTTTAAATATAATTTTCACCCCCTACCTACGAACGGATCGAGCTGCGAACCGTTCTCAGGTCCCGATCTCGTTCGTAACACGGGGGTTCCCTGTATATGTATATGTATATATATATATATTTATATACTTTTTTTTTGGTGGACCCCCAAGCACTGGTTTGCGGACCCCTGAATTATTTATCTAAATCAAGTGTGAGCATCAACGCCTGTGAGTCATATTTTGGCCATATATTTTATTAACATGCAGAATATAAATGCATGCTACTTGAAATATAATGCTTACAGTCCAAGTTAACCTTTGCATTGCTGATACTGCACTCACTTGTATTGTGATGATGATACATTTTGATGTATTGTGACTATAACTTACATATCATTTACAAGAGAGATCTGAGATAATAAAACAAACCATAAAATCTCTAGATTAAAATAGAGTTAACCAAAGAATATGCATTTTTTACATTTACATTTCTCACGTTTTCTTTTCCTCCTATTTCTAAAATCCCAGAGACAGACAACTTTTGGCCTTACCACCGAGGTGTTGAGCCCGGACCAGCGAGGTCCGTGTATGGAGCCACACTTGTTACTTGAGTTTTTGCAGGCAGGGATTAAAAGCTGCACCTCATCTGGATCAGTGGCCACCTTCACATCAGACAGGGCCTTGGCCCACGCAGACGAACTGACCAGCCACATGAAGGAAAACACCACAGTCACTACAAAATCCTGAGAGACACAAGACAGCGAGGTTTAAAATAGTTATCGTTTACTGTTTGAATCAGTTAAAGATGTCAAACACGAGGGTGGGATCACTCTACTCACAATGAGCGGCCTTTGACTGTTTTCACGGTACTTATTCAAGAAGAATATGTAGCCCACAGTGGCCATGAGGGAATACAGGAAGGCAAAGACAGCAATGGTGACAAAGAACTCAGCAGAGGAAGAAAAGTCTCCATCGAGGAAAACTTGTTCACTCCTCATGGCCTCACATGCCGGCGCCTCAAATGACACCTGGTACAACCTGAAACACACACAGGAAGATCTAAAAGGTGAACCACATTCTGACAGTGTGGTCAGTATAAATATGCCTACACATCAAACTTGGATCATGAATGAGCGCAGACTGTCACGTGTCCCATTCACCTGAAAGGATAAGCAAAGTCAATAGGGATGCTCAAGTTGCTGCTGGCCTTCTCCATGCAGTCCACACTGACCCGCAGCTGCCCCGTGTAGCCCCCACATGTCGCAAAGGCAAAGATGGCAAACAGCTGCAAGAAACAGAGGAAAACACAAAAATCTAGTTATTCTTCGATTAAAACAAAATGGGGCAACAGATTACTGCAGAGTTTCTGTATTATCCACAGCGACAGCCACATGTATTTTTAACCCACACTCGTAGATTCTGACGTTTTCCTCAGAGACACATCGGAACACATTTATTAGTTTTATGAGTGAATTCACGTGATCAAAGAGCTGAGAATTTGCTCTCACCAGCTAGTCAGAAACTGAGCTAGCTGATGATCAGGAGACAAATATCTTTTATTTTCTACAAATTATATATATATTTTTTGTTTCAGATACCGTAAAGCTCAAAGTCAAAGTCAACTTTATTGTCAAAACTGTAATATGTACAGGACATACACAGGATTGAAATTGCATTCCTCTCTGTCCCTCGGTGCAACAGTAAACATTTAAACACTAAAACACTAAAACATTTAATAAACATAAGCATAAAATGAAATAATAAAAGTGTAATACTGTCCTGAGTTTTTGCATAGTAGTTTTTGCATAGTAGTAGTACGAAAGTATGAAAAGTTACAACAACACTAAAACACTAAACATTTAATAAACATAAGCATAAAATGAAATAACAAAAGTGTAATACTGTCCTGAGTTTTTTGCATAGTAGTATAAAAGTGTAAAAAGTATATCTATAAAATAAAATGAAAGTTCTGGCATTGACATTTGTAATAGAGTGACAAAGCAGCATATGAAGTTTATGTACACAGTATATGTATGAGGTAGTTGATATTGGTATAGAGGTACAGTGGCATATGTAATAAGGCTAGTAAAAAATATATATATATATATATATATATATATATCAGCAGTAGTGTAGATATAAAAAGTAGTGTAAATGTAAACAGTAGTAATAAATGTAAACAGTGAATGTAAACAGTAGTATGACTATAGGCAGTAATGTAATACAAACATTAGTGCAAATATAAGAAGTAGTGCAAACTGAATGAGCACATGACCGTGAGTTGAGTGAATAACCTGTTTTGATGACACAGAGTCCAGTGTTAAAATCTTTGTGTTGTGTGGTGGTGTGTGAAAGTTTTTTGTGTTAAGGCAGTACAAGTGGGAGGGGAGGCAGAGCAGGTAGAGAGTTAAGCATCCTGACTGCCTGATGAACAGAGCTGTCTCTCAGTCTGCTGGTTCGAGCCTGGAGACTCCTCAGTCTCCTCCCTGATGGCAGCAGGCTGAAGCAGCTGTGTAGTGGGTGTGTGGGATCACCTGCCATGCAGTGGGCTTTCCGAGTGAGGCGGTTGCTGTGTAAGTCCTGCAGTGAGGGGAAGGAGGTGCCGACGATCTTCTCAGCTGCTCTCACGATGCGCTGGAGGCTCTTGCGGCAGGATGCAGTACATGCACCAAACCACACAGTGATGCAGCTGGTCAGGACACTTTCTATGGCACCTCTGTAGAAGGTGCACATGATGGGGGTTGAAGCTCCAGCCCTTTTCAGCTTGCGGAGAAAGTAGAGACGCTGGTGAGCCTTCTTGGCCAGTGATGCAGTGTTCCTGCTCCAGGACAGGTCCTCTGAGACGTGCACTCCCAGGAACTTGGTGCTGTCCACTCTCTCCACTGCGGTGCTGTTGATGGTCAGAGGGGCATGTTGTGCATCCCTCTTCCTGAAGTCCACAACAATCTCCTTTGTCTTCTCCACGTTGAGAGTGAGATTGTTGTGTCCGCACCACAAGGCCAGGCGGCTCACCTCGTTCCTGTAGTCCGTCTCATCGTTGTTGCTGATGAGACCTACCACTGTTGTGTCGTCCGCAAACTTGATGAAGTGGTTGGAGCTGTACGATGGTGTGCAGTCGTGTGTTAGCAGGGTGAATAGAAGGGGGCTTAGCACACATCCTCATCACAAGCTCAACAGATAACATACAATTAAAAATCATTTTCATGTTGTATGTTTATTCCTCTCTCTCTGATGCAAACAGCTACAGTAATACTGGGCATTCAAAATGCATCTTTAAGCTTTTGATTCATTCAAGCTTCTTTTTTGCAATTCTTGTCTCTCGACGTGAGTGAGAGTATAAATTGTTGCACATCTTCTTTGTTTTTAAAGGTCCACTGACATCATCTTACAAATTTGCATGAAATGATAGAAGATATATATCTTGTATCATTCAACTATGTTCGTTTTTGCAAACAAAATTATAAATTAAATAAAATTCCTTTCAAACTGAGTTTAAAAATAAAAACTGCTTTTCTCTCTGAAAAATCCGACTACAAGCGAATGCAACATTTGTGACGTAGGTAGCAGGACCGTCAGTCTGCGTCTGCCAATAACGCATATTCATTCTCAGCCAGATCGCCTTTTTTTTGTAGGACATAAAAAACGGTGGTTCGATGTGTCACCTTTGGGTGTTCTAATATCATCAGTGAACAAGTGAGCCTTTTCACTTTCCCAAAAGATGTAAGACCTTCGTCAAAAATGGAATAAATAAAGCTCGGACTGAGCTCCCTGCTTCCTGAACAGGTAAGAGTCAAATACATACGGGTGCAGACCTAAATTAGAACCTGCTGTTTCTGCTCATCTAACTTCCTGCTTCCAAAACTAAAGACAAATAGCTCAAATCTTAACTTAGATTGATAATTTTGTTGTTTTATTTCTTGTTCGCCATGAATATTTATATGGGGCGTTCTAAAGACTTCTCCTCGCAACGTCACATATGTTGCATTCGCTTGTAGTCGGATTTTTCAGAGAGAAACTCGGTTTTTAATTTTAAACTCAGTTTGAAAGGAATTTTCATTAATTTATCATTTTGTTTGCAAAAACGAACATAGTTGAATGATAAAATATATATATCTTCTATCATTTCATGCAAATTTGTAAGATGATGTCAGTGGACCTTTAAGTGTCCCTGTAAAGCAGTGGTCCTCAACCATCGGGTCGCGGACCGGTACCGGGCCATGGGTCAATTTGTACAGAGCTGCACAAAAAAAAAAAAAAATTATCTTGAAAAATCACAGGATTATCTCCACCACATCTGTCAATGACTCACTCTTGACGCAGGTCAACATACACAAGCGGAAAGTTTCAGTTTCCCCAGCCGCATCACACTCGGCTGCAAACCGCTCTAGCGAAAGCTGTAGATCACGACCTGATGAAGCCAATAGGACCACATCATCTGCAAAAAACAGAGAAGTGATCCTAAGGCCACCAAAATGGATCCCCTCAACATCCTAGAAATTCTGTCCATGAAAATTCTGAACAGAATCGGTGACAAAGGGCAACATCGGCGGAGTCCAACTCTCACTTTGAACGAGCCCGACTTATTGCTGGCAATGCGGACCAAGCTCTGACACCGGTCATACAGGGACCTAACAGCCCGTATCAAAGTGCCTGGTACATACTCCCGGAGTACCCACAGGCTTCCCCGAGGGATGCGGTCAAACGCCTTCTCCAAGTCCACAAAGCACATGTAAACTGGTTGGGCAAACTCCCACGCACCCTTGAGGGTGTAGAGCTGGTCTAGTGTTCCACGACCAAGACAAAAACCACACTGCTCCTCCTGAATCCGAGGTTTGACTATCCGATGGATCCTCCTCTCCAGAACCCCTGAATAGACTTTACCAGGGAGGCTTAAGAGTGCGATGTGTTCAGTGCACTCTTCAGCCCATATAAACCTCCCACGGCCTCAAGAGTCCTCAGAAACATAATCACCATAATCAGAGCTGACACCTGGTTAGCCCGAACCTCCTTGTTTCCATATTGCAGGCTGCAGCTGGCAGCAGCTGGCAGATGTTTCTCTCTCAGTTTGTAAGGTCCTCGCTATCACATCACTGAGATCTTATTCTGGGAATGTGTCTAAAGATTAGGTGTGCCTAAAAATTAGGTGTCTGCAAGCTGCATAATGTTTTTCTAGTAGTAAACTCCACTCAGATCAATAAAAACATTTTTTTTTTTGTTAAACTATGGTATAATGTTCCAGGTCGTAGACAAAAATGCAGACTGCCTGCAGCTACAACATAATACTACTCCTCACAAGTGATGTCCTCACCTAAAATAAAAAAATATGTTTTACAAGGTTTTATAGTAATTATTACTTTCCTTATTATAAAACAGTGTTGATTTAATTTTTATGTACAACATTTTACTACAATTTTAACAATGAATGAATCTGAGGAACTAAAGACAACTTCAGTCTAAAAACATTCAGAACAGTTCATGCAAATGCTACATTGTAAACCAGCTTGACATCAGCTTTAACGGACACGACTATTCCAGCAGAAATATTGTGATATTTTAGATGGAAGTGCAGCAGCCTGCAGAGGAAGTGCTACAGACAATTGCCACTGTTTGTGTTAGCAATTAACAATGAAAACAATGTAAATCACTGTGTAATGCAAAAGTGACAGCATGTTTCCACAGAGGCTTCACAATTCTGGGGTGGCACACCAAAACCAAAAGCCAGAACAGAGTTTTAGGCCTTTTGTTATGTTGTTGATGATGTGGGTAATTTGACAAATACAGCAACTCCGGAGCTCAGGAATCATTTTCTGTTACACACAGGCCGCCTGCTTCTGTGCTTTCTTCTATTATCTTTTCTTATTTACAGTTCATATTACTTGTTGAGGAAAACACTGTCACTACACAACTTACTAAATCTTGTCCTTTGCTAAATTTATCTTTATAAAGAAAAAATATGTATTTGACCTCCTGAGACCCTACGTCCATCGAAAACATTGAATTCAGATCAGTTGTCCATCTATCTATCTATCTATCTATCTATCTATCTATCTATCTATCTATCTATCTATCTATCTATCTATCTATCTATCTATCTATCTATCTATATATATCTATATATATCTATATATATCTATATATATATATTCACGGGGCGGCCGTGGCGTACTGGTAATGGCAGTCGTCCCCCGATCGGAAGGTTGGAGGTTCGAATCCCGGTTCCCCACACCATGTGTCGTTGTGTCCCTGGGCAAGACACTTAACCCCGAGTTGCTCCCGGTAGGACTGGAAAGGCGCCTTGCATGGCAGTCTGCCGCTACCGGTGTATGAATGGGTGGATGGTTGGTATTGTAAAGCGCTTTGGGGCTCCTCACAGGGGGCTAGAAAGCGCTATATAAATAAGCTCCATTTACCATTTACCAT